>BRDA01011180.1:15732-31461 GCA_036984385.1 Crenuchus spilurus | reverse complement strand
AATAACAGGTACGGTTCAAATAAAAATAACCTACAGTCATTTATTAAAAATTAGAATATTGTGGAAAAAGATTATTTTTGTTCTTTTTTTTTTTTTAAAAAAGGTAAACTCATTTATTTTATCTTCATTGCACATAAAGTGATTTTATTATTTGAAATGTTGACCAGTATGACTTATAGCTCATGAGTTGAATGGCCAGTCAAGCACAGTAATGTGATGGTCACTCCTGCTAGAAAAGTAAATTGGTACCTCCATAAAATTTGTGAGCAGACGGAAGCATAAAATGCTCTAAAATCTCCTGGTGGATGCTGACTTTGGACCTGATAAAACACAGTGGACCAACACCAGCAGATCAAACCATCATAGACTGCAGAAGCTTCACACTGGGCTTCAGACAGCTTGTATTCTCTGCCTCTCCGCTCTTCCTCCAGACTCCAGAACCTTGATTTTCAAATGAAATGCAAACATTATTTCACCTGACAAGAAGACTTTGGACATGCTTCTGATGTCTGGTTCAGAAGTGCCCAAGAGGTCCACAGTATTTACTCTCTGAATAGTCATTTACTCAAACCTGAACTGAAATATTGTAAATTGAGGTTTGAAATGTCTCACTTTGTGTGTAATGAATCTACATTTTTGACATAAATGATGAACAAAAATGAACGATTTTCACAATTTTTCTTGAGTCATGACTACATCAGTGGGGTCGATCCTGGTCTTGGAGATCTACCACTCTGAAGAGTTCAGATAATGGTTTTAATGATGCTGAAGCTGTTCGTTATTGTATCAGGTTCGTTAGGCTTAAGTTTGGAGCTAAACTCTACAGTGTGGCTGATTGAACACCTGTAACTGATGGTCCACACAGGTGAAATTGTACAGTAGTAAACATTAATAAACGCAGGGTTGTCCACTGAAATACCCTTTTTATCATTGGTCATCTAGCACATTCAGCTCAGTTGTGTCTGAAAGCATGTTTTATATCCTCGGTCACAGTGATGTAACAGTCTTTTGGGTTAATGTCAGCATTTAACATGTTCAGCGATGCGCCAATTTGTTTGCTGGTGTTCTTCTTGTCCACTGTGTTTGTGAGTCTGTGGAAAAAATCCCGAAACGGCGATAACAGCAGCAGGTACATAATCGGTTTAACTAAGCCTGGTTGAAAATGGTTCCCTGTTGAGGAGTCCTGTGTCAGAGTGTTGAAGATAGTGTTTGGGTCCATAAGAAGGATACACTTAGGAGAGCGCTGTGGTTTCGGAGGAGAAACTGTTGCTAGAGAAAGATCTCTTGGGAGGACAGAGAGAGGGGAGATGACAGAAGCAGGTAGATGAGTAGATCTGGAGGGAGAGGACAGTCTCCTCACGTAGCACTCTAATCCAGGATGTCTGCGGCGTCCCGATTGAAGCAATCAATCACAGTCAGGGGGGAGCTCCCTCTAGGACAGGCACAAAGCTCACGCACACACACACACACACACAGCAATAGACTGTAAAATCCATAAGCATACATGTATTCACTCACTATAAAGACAGCCATTATTATCTCCACTAGCGCTACTAACTCATTACTGTCTCTTATCTGAAGTTTTCAGCTTTCTTTGGTAAACATGATCGTAGAATTTGGATGACTACAAAGAACTGTTTGACAAAAAAACTAATAATTTGTTGTACGACTGATTTTAAACAGAACAAAAAACTAGATTGTGAATTGAAGTTTAAACACAGCATGTAAGGACATGGATTAAGCCTAATCATGAAGTACACCTTCTGTGCTTTAGTCTAGGATTAGGCTTAAACTGATTTTGGGAAGCTGGCCTGTAATCAGAAATGGGTACCATCAGATGTTCATAAAGTTTATGAATATAAAATCAGTTTAATCCAATCAGTAAAGATTTTATTCAGGCGCCTAAATGATAAATCGGTTCTGCCATAAAAACTCAGGAAAAGGATTTAGGCGTAGGCGTAGGCCTGGTTTCCCAGATCTGGAGCATTCGGTCTTGAGCAGGTACTGCCGAATTGATGGACAGCATTGGCGGAGCCACCCCTCTGTTGAACAGGACCAATCTGGTGATGGTGGGAGGAAGGAGGATGATGTTGACGCGTCAGCACCTGCAATCTATAAACAAAATGCTTCTTTTAAAGTCTAGTAGTAGCTTGTTGTGATTGGCCAGGAAGCCGAATGAATGAGCGATGTAGTACACTGTCGTAGATAAACACTGATGAGTGACAAAGCAGCAAGTTTTTATTGCAGAACGTTCACTTTCGCTTTCATGCAACATGCAGCAATAAAACCACAGTGTACAGTATATTGTGCAACCTTAATCAAATGGACATCACCAATGTCAGTAATCCACATAAAATATTCACAATAAGACAGTAATCACATCTAAAATTCACACACAGACAAGATACTTAGTTGTATGCAGAAGTTAGTGCCCCCTCGTCCCCTTTAAAGCACTAAATAAAACACCCAGTGCTGGAGTGGCACCCTGTGCTGGGCTTAGTTAGGATAGTGTAATGGTAGCGGACTAACCCTACCCTGATCAGGATTAAGTGGATGGGATAATGGATGTATAAACATACATATTAACTGTGGTTAACTGTGGCCAGCGCACTGTATTTTTTACAGTGTTGTGGTCAGAAAATGAATAGAAACTACAACCTGCACAAAATCTTCATTCATTTGGTTTCTGTACAGATAAACCGGCTTCTTTTCTTTTTAAAAAAATCAACAAAATGTGTCATTTGAACATGGATGCACAAACGTCTGTACATTTAATTCCCGACACTGTTCAGAATTTTATTTCCTCAGAATATTTGAACCAAAAGGAGAATTAAGAAAATGAATTTACTCATTTCTGAAGTGTAAACAGTTTAATTTGACATAATTATGATATGTATTAAACAAAAAGGATGTTTATTTAGCTGCAGTTACAAACACTAGGAACAGAGGTTTAACAAAGACATAGTAACTTAATTAGCTGCTGCTCTTAAAGCACATTTTTTCACTTTAATGTGAAAGCTTGGCAGTGCATTAACACCACTTCAGTCTCACTTCTTCTAGAAGTGCTACTTAAACATACGAGAGGATTCTTCCTGCACTTACTGTTAGTGAATAATGCATGAAAATGAAGCTTTTTCAGGACAATAAAGGGATTTGTTTTGAGAGACGATGCAATTTTCACTTTGAAAGTTAACAGAATGTGTCACCTGACCAGGGATGCTCAAACTTTTGCACAAGTCTGTATAATGGATTTTGATATAGTTGTGTTCTATAGTTATACTCTGCTCACGATAAAGCTTAGAATAAAGAAAAATAAATTCCTTACTTCTGTCTGCAGTGTGAACAATCCAAAATAATGCAGATTATTTAATAATGCATGTCTGCAGCTATAATTTAAAGAAGTTAGTAGGAACAGGTTTAACAGAAATATAAGTGTAGTTTCACTATTTCATACATCAAGTGAAAACATTCCTTTATTTCTGACAAACATAAACCAAACAAAATAATCTGGACTTGTATAAATAGTTAAAAAATAATCTGCATGTTTAGGGCCCGAGTGGCTCAGCAGACTAAGACGCTGACACTATGACCAGAGGATCACGAGTTCAAATCATGCTGTTTGCCATCAACAGTCGAGGCCCAAGAGAGCAAAAATTGGCAGTGCTCTCTCTGGGTGGGTAGATGGCGCTCTCACTCTCTATCACTCACACATTGTAATGTCTGCTGGCTCAGGCGTCTACTGATTGGTCCATTCGGAGCTGGGAATCCTGAGCTTTCCTCCGAGCGTGTTGGCTCCCCAGTGATGATGTATCAGTGGTAGTTTGATAAGAGGCGGTGGCCGTATCACACGCAGCAGAGGAGGCTTGTGCTTGTCTTCACCCTCCTAGAGTCAGAGACTGTGCAAAGTGATGGGGAGAGCCCCCTAGTGGATGGGATGTGTTAAATGACTACTACCACATTGGGAAAAGGAGAAAATTGGCAAAAATTAAAATAATAATAATAATAATAATTAATGTTGATTGTAAGATAGAAGAAGCTGTGAAGCTACTAAGGAGGCTAAAGTATGGTTCATGACGTTCTGGTTAAGCTGAATTCTTGACATTGTCAGCTAAAGTGATTGCGACCTCTGGTGTTCAGTTAATGTAATTATATTAAACGGAACAATGCATGACATTATCCATCTTTATGATGTATATCGTCACATTTTTGCATTGTGATGTATCATGTTAGGTTGTACCATTACAACACTTTTGTGTAATGTTTAAATGTTTAATAATCCTTTAAACGGATATATGTACGAGTTACATTGTACAGATCACAGAAATCAGACTGATAGGCCAACAGCAGCATGCAGGACTCATGCAGGACAATATATTATTTAGGAGTTTATTGTCACATATACAGCAAATGAAACTTGTGGTGTGTAACGTCTTAATTAGCTGCTGCTCTTAAAGCACTTTTTCACTTTGATGTGAAAGCTTGGCAGTGCATTAACGCCACTTCAGTCTCACTTCTTCTAGAAGTGCTACTTAAACACATGAGATGATTTATGAGAGGATTCCTCTTTACTTTTATGTTACATTTACTGTTAGTGGATAATGCATGCATATTTTTAACTTCACTGTGTGCTAATTAAGCTTTGTTGTGCACTATAACAGGATTTTCTTTGGAGTTCATGTGAGAGACAGTGTAATTTATGAAAACTCCTCTTAGTGCATCCACAGCATCACTGTCATGAGAAAACGTAAGTCCAAAGCAGTGACTTTACAGGTGAAAGGAAAAACGAGTGTCCTGCAATACTGTATTCATGGGCCGGCCTTTTCTGTTCATTCATCATGCAGTGTTTCTGCAGTCTAGATACAGCTATATCGTCATCATTTTATTTTTTAATTGGGTGTGGCTTATTTTAAGGACTATTTATTGTAGTTTTGTTCATTTTTGTGTTACTTTGTGGTTAGCATGCTCACCTCTCACTGCTGAGGTCTTGGGTTCAAGTCCCCATCTGGGTGGAGTTTCTCCTCGTGTCTGTGTGGGTTTCCTCCCACAGTCTAAAAACAAAGAGGTCTGGACTATTCCATGTGAGAAGCCGTTTTTAAGAATATGTATTTATACGAATGTGTATGAATTGTAATTGGGTGGATCTGTAATTGTTTATAGAGCATTTATGCAACAGTTTATCCCCCTTTTTAATTATGCAGTTTTAATAATAACTAAAACCTAAAACTATATAAAACTGAAATAATTATACCAAACTAATAATGCATCCTTAAAAATAAGCAACACTAAACTAAAAAATCAAGAAAAACAGTAAAAATTGTTTGAAATTTCAGGCTTGTGTCTGAAAGGTCACAGGTTAAAGTTCGTGAACTAGCACTATACTGCACAGCTGCAGTGCCCTTGACTCCTACCTGCTCCCCAGGTGCCAAATTCATATGTGTACAACTGTGGTGAAAGACTTGGTTCTTCTTTTTGCCCCAAAATAATTAAATCTGCCCTTCTGTTAATCTAGTTGTGTTTACTTCTGGTGTTGTCCATTGTGCAGGCCTGTACTGCTGCCTCCTCAGAGTGGGGACTATGAGAGGTTGAGGGAAATCTACAAGGACATCGTGGGCTTCATCAGGAGCTGCATGACAGAAGATCAGGAGCTCACCCAGGTAGGCAACACTATCAAAAATGGAATATAAAATTTTATTCAACAAGGTAAACTGTCATTTTATATTCCTTACACATGAAGTGACGTACTACATATTTTTGTTTGTTTTACTGTTGATCATTATGACTTATAGCTCATGAAAATTAGAAAACCAGAATTTCAGATTATTAGAATATTTAATCTCATATTTGAGTAAATTGCTATTGAAATGTTATGAGATAATGGCTTGAAATGTTACTTATTTAATAATCAAAACATGAGTTTACCTTTTTGAATGAACATAAACAAACTTTTTCATGATATTCAAAGGTTGGAGATGCAGGAGTATATTTAGGTGAGCAGACATAAACAGTAAACAAAAGCACATAAACAGATTTTCACAGTATAAAAGTACTCAGTCACCTATCCTGTGTGTGCAGTAACTGGAGCTGCGACCTACTGGCAGCTTTGGCTTTGATGTTGGCTTTTGAAGTCAGAAAACATAAACTAGCATAGAGACTTGAGAGGTGTCTAAGAAAGAAAACAGGAGTGATATCAGTGACAGGAACAATACACTGCTCATAGAAGACAGCAGAATTATAAAGTCGATACTGCAACTCTTCAAAACAAACAAAAACTGAAAACGGCTGCAGCAGAAACGTCAGAGATTTCAAGATAAGATGGCGATGTTATCAAGTTGCTTGACATGATTGCTGCAAACAGAAGAAAGGCAAACAGATATCAACATTTATACCACTTCAAGCTAATTACAATCAGTTTGGAGCTTCAGCAATGAAGATTACCTCAAGTGCTCATATTCCAAAAAAATCATAAAATGTGCTACAGATAAAAGGAGGACTCATTTGCATAATTCTTAAAAAACAGACTGCACATGTACAATGAAATGATAAAATTGACTTCAGCTTCTAGGTGGATATCAGTAGCACTATCAATCCACTAGGGCAAAAAAAATAAAAATTAAGTTTAGTTCATTCTGTGACCAAGCTCGTAACTCATAATTTGCTTTTATTTCAAATTAAATTTACTCATTAAAATGAATTGAAATGCTATTAATTCATTTCAGCCCTCCAAAAACCACACCTATTTTTATTACGTGTTTTTAAATATTAAAAAAATTATATTTTATATTTAAAATTAAAATTTATATTCAATAAATAGAAAAATATATTTTATAAATAACTAATAATGTATTTTTACATTACAAAATACCCGGAATTGCTCAGTGTGGGGTCATAGTGCCACATTTATTATTGAATATTCCAATTAAAAAATAATAATTCTTGATAATTTACATCGGTCATGAAGTTGTTAGTGATCTATATGCACATCAAGGAGTCTTGTCCAACTAGAAGGAGAATTTATTATTGTTGTGACATCTTACGGTTACTGTTCAGAGTTTCCTGAGCACTGATTACAATATCACAACATCACAATAGATCTGATTAAACTTTCATTTGCAGATCTACTTCATAGGTGTCCCATTATACAGAATAAATAGATACTTACCAGCCAGTCAGAAAAAAACGTATTTCTTGTCTTGTGGAAATAAAATTATATAATGCTAAAAAAATCATATAACCTGACCAATTATGAAACCAATTTACCACAGTGCTCAGATCAGGCAGGCCACTCAAAGGATGGCTTATTTATAGCCACCAAGCTGAACAATACTGAAGAAAAGGTCAACTTATTATTACTTTTTAAATAAAAAATATTAGAAAAAAGGGAAGTCAGGCTGGAATGTGTGCAGAAATCTAGGAATGCAGAAAGTGGAATTAACCAACAACCACCCAGACCCAGTTCTCTTTAAAGGAACATGGTTAAGGACCACATTTCTGAATTCTTTATAAAAATGCTACCTCCTGGTGTCAGACACCTGTAATCTTAAATATGTCACATTTATTGTAAATATAGTCGTGTGAAAAGCAAAGTGCACCTTCTTTGAATTTTATGGTTTCACACGAGAGAAATACATTTTAAAATACATCTGGTCCTTAGAAGATCTTCAAATTAGGTGAAGACAACCTCAAATCAACACCAGCACATTACAGATTACACTGTTTTTTAAGAAAAACTTGGCCGTAATGCAGACATTGTGTGAAAAATTAAGTACACCTGACCGCTTCCACAGGAGTTAAGAGGTTAAGTATCAGCCATGTCCTGTTAGTCAAATCCTCTTGATTAATTGATCATTGGGAGCATCTCTATAAAGGCAGAGGTTTTGGCAGTTTGCTGGTCTGAGAAGTTATTGTTGTGGCCCATCATTCTGGGAAGGGTTATGAGGTCATCTGCCATATGAAGTCCATGATTCTACAGTGACTTCCTGTAGCTGCTCACATCAGATTCAAAACCCTGATGTTCACCTACAAAACAAGAAATGGACCAGCTCCTCTCTACCTAATGGCAATGGTCAAGTCTTGAGCAGCTTGACCCACCATCCTTCAAGACACGTGGAAGACTGGCATCAACACTCTTCTCTGTCCTGGCACCCAGGTGATGAACAAACTCCCACTGGTTGTTCTAACAGCAGAGTCCCTCACACGTCTTCATACACAGACTGAAGAGCATCTCTTTGTGGAGCACTTAAGCAGCACTAGTTTAAACACTTATTGTAATGCTGTAAAGCTCTTATATTGTGTATAATTGTGTATCTTTCTAGGTATTAGTGATGGTTTAGTTCTAACAGTGTCTTCTGAACTGAAGAGTAGTTTGGACTCTAATCTGTCTGTACTAGCTGAGATAATTCTCTTAATGGAGACAAAACACTGCTGTACATCACTCTGGATAAGAGCGTCTGCCAAATGCTGTAAATGTAATGTAAATAAAAACCTGTCTGTGTTGACTAGAACTGCTCTTAAACTTGTGAATATCTCAGTTAATTAAAACGCCCTGAGAATATCTGTAGTTGGATGATACTGCAGGAATGACTACGGTGTGATATATTGTGCAGCTCTACCGCAGAAGAACACACAGTCATTTATTTACACACTTCTGCTGCCTTCAGTTTGTTGTTATAACCGAGTATGAAATGCTGCAGTCATTGACGTTAATGTACTGTAAGTAAACTGGGAGTGAGGGTGCTGAAGTTACAGCGCAGGCTGTGTAATGTATAATCATTACTGGCTCTCTAAAAGATGAATAGCATGTGTCTTGGGGCAGTTTGTATTTGCACTATTAATATTACTTGGTGCTATTGATGCAGGGGAGAGGTTATGGAGCGTCGCAGAGCAGAAAATATTTAATCATATTTAATCATGGCATGTTCAATAAGAAAGCAGAAGTGCTTATGGTTTCCTCTGTGGATTGAGAAACTAATGAAAATTTGAGCAAGGTTTTGAGTAGCGCAGAGGAAATCACTTGGACGAGGACTGGATGTATGGAAGTCAAATACAAAACAGTGCAAACAGCTCAACTCATCCCATTGAGCCCATCCCATCAGGTCACCCATTTATGCACTGACGCGATACACATCTTCATTTTATGATCTTATATCATCAAAACAAAACCTTGTATCAAATGTTTTTTTTTTGTAGAAGGAAAATTCTTCTAAGCTAATGGATTTATTGTTGTGTGCCCATAGCCAGAGGAGGATTCAAGGGCTTTCCTTGGGTGGCTTTGGTGACACCACTGACCAGCCCCAAAGCTGTTGATTGTCCATGTGATTGTGTTGGTTATCTAGAACAGAACCAACTAAATGTGTGTAAAACAGCCAGCAAACTGTAGGTGAACAGAAGGTAGCTGGACAAAGATGAAGCTTCTTATTCAAGTTTCCCATTCAGGTGTTTACTAGCATAACTCTAACCCTACCAGGTAAGTGCTGGGGATGAGAAATTTGAATAAGCTTCATTTTTGTCCAGCTACCTTCTGTGGAGATCACCTACAGTTTTGCTAGCTGTTTGACACACATTTACTTGGTCATATGGATAATGAAGAGGTCACCCCTAGGTGTGGACACACACTTCCATGATTGAACCTCTTAATGCAGATTCACATGTAGGCTCATTTGCAAACAGTTTGCACTAGTAGAGTTTAATACGGGTGGTAATAAGTTGTACATAGAGCCAGAGAAAATTATTCTCCAGTTACGCTGAAAATTGTAGCAAAATTGTTGAGATTTCTGGTCAATAGTTGTGTACAGATGGCTGAAAATCTGTAGGTCTGCTGGTTCTGAGAGTTTTAGTGATAAAATATCTGATGCTATCAACTAATTGATTTTGATTAGCCAGAACAGAACCACCTGTGGTCCCACTAGAGGGCGCTTCTGCAACAACAGGCTACGTTCCAATAGAAATACTGCAACATGAACTTGCATGAAAAGTTCGAAGCAGTTTTCCTTCAGGCTTATTGAGTTATCTCGCAAACATTACCCAAACCTCAGTTTACAGCAGCAGCACTTGGCCATTGTGCTATATCTGCCATTCATTAAATGTCACTATGCTAAGGCCAGTCTGGACTTTCGGACTTTACAGTTTGGTCCGAACCAAAATAGCAGATGTGAAATGGGCCACGAACTACGGTCCAGACCAAAGGAGCAAAATTTGGTCCGACCAAAAGTGGTGGTCTCGGTCCGGACTTACTGAACCATGGTCCGGTTCGCGTGCAGTGTGAAAACACTTTTCTAGAAGGTTCAGACTTTCGGACCAAATACAGGAAGTTAACGAAGGCATTAACAACATTCAACAACAATAACAGAAGTAAAATAACCGGAACAGCAGCAGAACTGAGCCGTGGTAGCAGATGGAGTGAGGAGACATGTTTAATATAATTTTGGTCTGATGAACGTGTAAAAAGTCAGCTTGTAAAACGCACAAAAATGCTGAAACGTGCAGCTTATTTCTGAGAGGATGAGAGAGAAAGGAGATGACAGAGCAACCTAAAGAAACTGCAGCAGCGGTATATAAAAGTATATAAATGCGTCAGACGCTCGTCCTACTACGAACCAATCAGTGTCGAGTGTAGGAAGATGCACACCACGTAAGTGATGATGACAGCACGTTGGTGTGTAATAGTAAAAGTCTTTGGTGCGCTCGCAAAAATGCAGTGCGACAACAAACCTAACCGGACCAAATATATACAAAGTAACACATGAACCTTGGTTCAGACCATGGTCCAGATTTTCAGGTCCGAGAGCACCCTTACTATCCATTCTTTTTAAAAATTACATCTATTGCACCTTTAATCCCTTTTTCAATTTGTTTCAGGATGTGTACCTAACTGCAGACTACGAAGAGCTTTTCCTCAGATGTTCAGAAAGCTTTGATGAAGATTTTTAGCCTCATCAGTCTTTGCCACATTTAATTTTGTTAAAAATCTTTGGTTTATTGTTTGAGTTAACTGTTTCACACGAAACACGGTTCTCCTTTAAAACATTGTGTTCAGGCCTGGCACACATTCACTTGTTTAATGTTTTTTTTTTTTGTTTGAAAACTGGCCATGAACATCGCTCCATGTTCTCTTGTGATTTCAGTGTTTTAAATAAATAAAGTGAGCAGTTCTACATCGTCAGTGTTCTCTATGCTTGCCACCTTTTCTTTGATTTGTCAGCGTGGCGTCTCATTAAGCAGTATTTACACTGCTGAGAACGTGAGTGTAGAAGCCAGCATGGCCTGTGGATGAGACACTGTGGCAGACTGCCTGTGCTTTTCGCCTCGCTGTGCCCTCGCCTCCATCACTAACACACTTCTCCATAAATAAACATCACGCGTGCTCATGTGACTGTACAGCCCAGCTTTGGGACTTCCGTGTTTTAGAGCCTCGCAGTGGTTTCAACTGGATGGCTGTGCTTGCTGACTATAGACGGCGGCTGTTTCTCAATTGCAAGAACGTGAAGAATGGATTTGTGTTCTACAGAAGAATGTTCTTGTGAAATCACCTTCTAAGAACAAACAAGAACACGAGCACAGAACTCAGAGAGGCTTTAATTGCTAAATTGTAATTTTGACAAAATATCCCATCTCGCTGAGTCATGACACTTGTAGGTTTTTCTGTTTGGCAAGTGAACTGATGAATCCTCGGTATGTGATCAGAACGTAACATCCAGGTACTCTGGACTGTTCTTTGGAATGTAATTTGGGTTGTGGATGATGATGTCAAGCAAGAACACAAGGATGTGAGAATGCACACTGAGAAGCAGCCAGTGTCTCCAGATCATATAAACACTACAATGAGATCCAATCACAACTAGGGCGGTCATTAATATTACACAACTGCCTGATCGCAATTATAGATCATCTAAATTATTTAAGCTGTCCACAGTTATTTTTAACAGCTGTTAGGTTTCACTTTCTACTTTCTGACACCCACTCAAAATGCACGAGCACTTTGTGCTTATCAATTTAATTTTACAGATCATGCTGAGATTGTTATCTAGAATATTTCTTGGTTATGCCACTGGCACTGGGTTCCCATGAGTGCTGGAAAACCTGTACACGTACAGACTAATATTCCAGTTTCTTGAGTAACAGAATGCATATTTATTTGCTCCTCGGCTGACATTGGATACATCTATTTGAGTATCCAGTTTTATTGACGTAGTTTGGAATACTGTGGTTTATAATCGAGTTGTCGAGTGTTGCTGACCTATAAATCACATAAAATACAAGAAATAAATAATCACATCAAGAAATATGAAAAAATATGGAAGGGTACAGTCTTGTTATTTATTCTGATTGAAAAGAAACTTGTTCTAGACCAGGCGTGTCAAACTCCAGTCCTGGAGGGACGGATTCCTGCAGTTTGGTGATCTTTCTAATCGAACACTCCTGATTCAACTCGGTAGTTGATGACCAGCTTTAATTGTGTCAGAGCAGAGAAACCACCAAACTGTGTTGGGTACCAACCCTCCGGGACTGGAGTTTGACAGCCCTGCTGTAGAGTGATACTAGTGGTTATGGTGTTCAGCTGCATTTGGTTAGCACAGAGATGGACGGATATCAGGAGATATTTGATGAGTTCTGAAAAACTGCTTCTGAGAGACTTGGGCAGAAACTGATTAACTGGTTAGAAACAACAGTCAGAGTCATCGGTTCCAGTGTGGTAATGGTCCAACGACACCCTCTGTACCCAAAACTGAGAGCCTGTCTATGACAATCTACAGCACTGTGACATCTAACATCAATGCCATCATAACTCCTGAATTTGGGATTTTAAATGGGCTTTTACAAGGATGGATGAGAGACCCAATAGTAACTGTTTGATAAATGGTTTCATTCCGTAAGGGGTTCTACTGTTGACTTTGTTAACTATATTATGTTTAACTAAATATAATACATAAAAAAATGGTCAGAAGTGGTACTGAACTGCAGTCCTGAGGACCTCTGACCTGCACAGGTTATACTGCTCCTGCAGGGATTGATGATTAGCTGGTTGAGCTGAACCATTTTTTCATAGTTATACATTGGATGAACATTTCCAGTCTCCATTACTTTTGTTAAATATATGTCTACATTACACCAAACAGCCATAACATTAAACTGGCCTACACTCACTATCCATTTTATCAGCTCCACTGACTGTGTAGGGCCACTTTGTAGTTCTACAATTACAGACAGTTAGTATAATCATCTTTTCACTCAGTTCTTCAATGATCAGGACCCACACAGAGCAGATAATATTTGAGTGGTGTATTATTCTCAAAATGACACCTACATGGTGGTGTTTTGGTGTGTTTGTAAAAAATTTCCTCCCCAAATAAAAACGTATAATAATTTTTTTTTTAAATGGATATCGACCATTTTTTTGTTCAATAAAGTTATGTTGTAGCATTGATTCATTTATTTTCATTATAATTTTGAGATGTACTAAAATAACACCCAGTGTTATTACACTGTGTTACACTGGACAAATGACAGCTGCAGCTTTTTCCCACAGCAGGACAAAATTCTGTCAAACGTACATTAATGATGTAGCAAAAGGAGTGATCATTTTTTTACAGCATTTTTATTTATATAGCAGAAAAACTGTCAGTGCTGTCCAGCACACGTCTACTCACTGTCTTTCATATCCAAAGCTGTTTAAAACACACACACACACACACACATCAACCCTGTCTGCCCACAACAAAACAAACACACACATTTCTGAACTTCCCCCACAACCTTGCTCGTTCCTGTTAGAAGACCTGAACTGTTTTCATGTGAATTTCTAAACAAGCTCCAAGTCCTCAACAGCTTCACTCGACAAATACTCACCACTGACATGCTCAATCAAACTATTTCCACATTTGTTCAGGAAGAGGCTTAGGGTTGGCTTTCTGTCAAAACCCAGTTTGGATACTTTGCTGTAAATCCCATCATTCTTCGTTTTCAGGGAGGATTTCTTCCACATGGATGCAACACAAATGGCTGGAAGTGACCAGATGTCTCAATAAGCAGTATCACCTTAAGAGACAGAGATTAAGATTAACCATCGGGATAGACAGAATAAGTGCAAACTATCCCGGCTAAATGGTGAACAGTTGTTTGTACATCATGTACTGGCACTGAGGGTCATCTTCCATTTCAACCTACTGCCACGTGTATTTAGCACCACCAGCCATACACATATGCTACTCCTTCCCCTTATTTGGACTCCACCACGGAGTTAGTGCATTTCTGTTAGCTTGCTTATACAGCTGCAAGAAGTGTAAACACATTACCGACGCATGATAACGGCAACAGAACTATTCCATTTGAAATCTCAGAACAATGATGCGCAGAATTGTGAAAATGTATCACTACTTCAAAAGGAAAGAGGATGGTGTCAGTGTGACTCAGTGTTTACTTACTCAGGATTTTGGGCTTTTTCTGTGTGTTTGCCTTTGCGTGTCTGGATTGTCAATGCTGATAGCCTGACTTTCTCCAAACACAAGGTAGCTATTATGCACCAAGGTGCTTCTGAGAAGAAAAATCTCTTGTGCAAAATTAAGTGTGTCTGCACAAGCCCAAATGTTTCCAAATCCAAAACAGTTTTTACTGCTAACAGGACGTGTCTCTGTTTAAGACCTAAACATCATGTCATTAATGCGCTACCGGTCATATCCACTAGTTTTTCATCATTTCATTCATGCTGATTGAAGCATTCATGATTGTGTCCACTTTCCTCTGAAAGCCAGCACTGCAAAAATAATACAAAATAACTGATCACACAAGCAAAACAACTTCTGCCTCGAGTCCTCTTCAAGGCATCATTAGATTCAGTCCAGCACACCTCAGTCCCTGCTGTGGTGCTTCCTATCCAGTCATATGCATGTCAAAAATCAGCAATTCTGCCTGCCAAATGGCAATGACGTCCCAGCATGCTTTCATGAAGAAGGTAAAGCCTGGGTGGCTTTATTTATCAGATTCCTCCAGTGCTACCCTTTTAACCTTTTGACATTCAGCAGGAGATATTGCACTATTGCTATTTCCAAAGCAGTGACAAAATGTCACAATGGTCACATCAGCTCCCTGAATGATAGATAGAATGAATCCTCAGACTTTTCATCTACTGGAGCCTCCATTTATCAGATATTTTAGGTCCATTATGTGCCGGCTTCGCTAGCTGTTGTTGTCAGCAGTCATATATTTGAGGGCAGCAAAGCCATAACGACGAGACATGTTCTGCTGAAACTCCTCTTTCAGAGTCTTGAGGCAAACGCGGTACTGTTTATTGGATCGGAACTTGGTGATGTCGAAGCTGGGAGCGTGAGGCATGTGGATCATGTAGGCGTTTGGCAAAACCACAAATTCGTATTCCTGTAAAAGAATAAAAATTAAACAGAGACAAATCAGTTAAAAGGTTAAGTGTATTTACAGTCGGGGAGAGCAGAGCACAAATCAAAACAGGGTAAAATGTTTCAATCCAAATTCAAATAATGCATTTGATTATTTTTTCTATACCCACAGCATCATCAGCTATACCTTTAAACAGCAACTGTACAGAACCATTTATCACATACAGTGGTAACCCTACTTACAAGCATCCCTACTAACGAGTATTCCAGGTAACGAGTCGAGATCTCGGAATATTTTTGTTCCAGGTAACAAACAATGGACCTTGTTTTTATAAGGCTCTAGAGCTGAGCAATGGACCTTATGAGCAATCATCCCTACGAACAT
>BRDA01011180.1:3643-13648 GCA_036984385.1 Crenuchus spilurus | reverse complement strand
AAGGGTACAGACCTCTTGACGGCCTGGCTCAAATGTTTTGGAAGCTAGAACACAGTAAATATGGGACAACTGAATTTACCATCTTACCTGAGGTACTCGTAGAGTCCATACATGGGTAGGAAGTCGATGTCGGAGAGGAACATGTAGGGGGTGTTGACCTGTCTCATGGCGACATTACGCAGCAGGTTCACGGGGTAGAACTGTCCCTCTTTGTAGACGATGTGGTATCCCACGTTGCTTCGGCTCATGAGCACCTCGGAGCCCTGAGCGTAGCGCAAGAACTGCTGCGCCTCAGCATCAGACAGGTACAGAGCCAGACTGATGGGGCCTTCCCAATGTTTACAGATGGCCTCCAGCATCTGCAGCCTGCAACAAACATTGACTTGCGTCAAATGTACAAGCAACCTTTTGGTAATTCAATGAGGAGGCGGAAAAAAGATTCTGACATGTACATCCATATTACTGATGTCAGAGCAGTCTTGATTAATCACCTGGATTTATAGCCCATTTCGAATTGGTGTACTCAAGAAAGGTTATACATCCTTGATTGTCAGTGAGGCTGTTTACAGACTGGAAGTAGATTTATTGCCTAAAATGGAAAGCAAAGCTTTTACCCTTTCTCACCACCCTGACCTTTTCAGTCGAGCAGAGCCAGTAAAGTGCGACATCATTCTCACCTTATCAAGTCTGTAAGGACAAAACTGCACCAAGAAATGGGCAAGAGAAAAAAGACTTGACTTTTAAAATGCTGCCAACGTTTGTTTTGTAAGCATCAGGATGTGGGTTTGTCTGAAGTCTTTTGTCCTCTGAGTATTTTCAGTATGTGACTGTCAATCTGTAGAGTTCATCAACTTCTTTAGTGGCACCGACTGCAAGAAAGAAATTAACAGTAAATCTGACGAGGGTCCTCACACTTGACATCTGAGATCAATGCCAGTGCCCTCGGAACTGGCTGACTTTCAGAAATGTCTGAGAAACAGGCAAGCACTTAAGTAATCTGCATCCGATGTAATGCAATGTAGGCAGAACACTGCAGACCCACAGACAAGCCAATCTGCTCTCAGAGTATTTAAACCACTCTGAATTGGGCAATGGACATTGTCGTAGAAGACGAGGAGGAGAAGAACAAGAAGACCTCATTGTTCACAGCAACATCGCAGCTGACTTTAAATGCTCAAAAAGAATCCACTCAATTGAACAATCTTCCTTTTGTTCATAGTAACAAGTTACTGAAACAGACAAAACAAAGTTTGAATTGAAGTAATGCAGCTTAGGCTGCACACAAAGGCTGATCATTTATTCACTAAATATCCTTTGAGAGCACCATCCATTCAAGTTGTTATTAGGCTTCCTCTTGAGTCAATTCGTGATTCCGTTTGAGCGAATAGATTTCTTTAGCGATGTCCTCCGCTCTGAATATAAAGATAATTATGTCCATTTCAACAACATTCATTAAGAAAATGTGCTCATATAACGTTTGGAGCTAATCATAACACATGATGCATCTTTGTCCAGAGTAAAGCTATTTGGAGGAAAGCATGACATCACTCTACAGTACAGCAAAAAAAATCATATTCCAGGCCCAGAATCAGACTTTTCCCAATAATTCCAGCTCAATCACAACGGGCTCTGTCAACGCCTCAATTTGAAGCGGCCTTCCTTAAAGAGAGGTGGCAGGACTGACCTAAAGTCTGCCCTTTTCTGATGATTCCACCTCAATCAGAACTGACTTGGCCGGTGCCTCAGTCTGAGCCTGACCTATCACAGCATTTGGAGATCTAATGAGACAGTGGGCTGTGAGTGAAGGCTGACACACAGTGGTGAATACCAATTCAGAGTAAAAGGCCTGCAGGCTTTCACTGCTTTCTCCCACATGCTTATCAATATGGACCAGAAGAAAGGAAGAACTTTCACATTCTCACACAGATAATAAAACTGAAGCCATGAGCAAAACTAAAAGTTGAAAAAACTGGCAATGTGGAGACTGACCTGGATTCAGTACAAATCTGTCACATGGCATCATTAGCAAAATGACGGTGCACATTATTCATAAGCAGACAGTCTTCTATTTAAAAAAAAGCTTCAGAATGGAGAGTTTAAAGGGGAAAACTCTGGATATCTGGAGTGCCTACCAACCCACAAACTGGGCTCGCCTTACTGAGCAATTAAAATCAACTCACATTTGAGTAGCTCCTCCTACAGACCGAGTGACCCATTTTGTGTTTGCGAGACAAAGAGAGAACAGAGCCTGTACATGTGTAATAACCACTTTGTGTTTGTGTGCGTTTTCATGCTGGGTCAGTATAACAGGACTTTTGCTAAAAGAGGGATAAATACTCACAGTCAGTGGCAATGCAGACAAGTGAAATCTAAGTATTTCTGCCATTTCTGCTTAAAGCTCAAGTTAGCTTCTTAATCAACATTCCTGTTCCACCTTAAAGAGTGCAGAAGTCCACCTTAAAGAGGCACTTGAGTTCTCACCACCATGAGCTTTACAAAAAAGTAAGCTAACGTGGCCAATGTAGCTAGGTAGCTAGTTACTAGAAGCTAGCTAGCTAACGACGAAGAATATGTACAGCGCTCTCCATAATTATTGGCACCCCTGGTTAAGAAGTGTTCTTTGACTTCTAATAAATTCTTTTTTAAGAAAAAAATCACACATTAAGAAATAAATCTTTTGAATGAAATCATGTGAGCCACAATTATTGGCACCCCTGGTTTTAGTACTTTGTACAACCTCCTTTTGCCATCAAGACAACACTTAATCTTCTCCTATAACTCTTCACAAGATGGGAGAATACAGAAAGAGGCATCTTCCACCATTCCTCTTTACACAACCTCTCTAAATCATCCTTTGTCCTGGGTCTTCTCCTATACACTCTCCTCTTCAGCTCACCCCACAGGTTTTCTATTGGGTTGAGGTCTGGGGACTGAGATGGTCATCAGAGGAGCTTGATTTTGTGCCTTGTGAACCATTTTTGAGTAGATTTGGTCACATGTTTAAGGTCATTTTCTTGCTGAAAGACCCAGTGATGACCCCTCTTCAGCTTTCGGGCAGATGCCACCAGATTCTGATTCAAAATGTCCTGATATTTCACAGAGTTCATGATCCCATGTATCCTTACAAGGTTCCCAGGTCCTGCGGAGGAGAAACAGGCCCACAGCATCACCGATCCTCCCCCATACTTAACAGTGGTCATGAGGTGTTTTTCTGTTTACTCATCCTTGGTGTTACGCTTACAGTGTTTGTTACCAAAAAGCTCTATTTTGGTCTCATCTGACCAAAGCACACAGTCCCAGTTAAAATCTCAGTACTGCTTGGCAAACTCCACCTGTTTACACTTACACTTATAACTCAGAAAAGGCTTTATCCATGCATGCCTCCCAAACAGCTTGTTGGCATGTAGATAGTGCCTGATGGTTTTTTGGGAGACCTCATAACCCCAAGATGCTACCATTTGTTTCAATTCTCTTACAGTGAGCTTTGGATAACTTTTTACTTCTCTTACCATCCTTCTCACTGTGCATGGTGGCAAGATACACTTGCGTCCTCTTCCAGGCTTTTTTGTCACAGTTCCAGATGTTTTGAACATTTTGATGATTGCTCTGACTGTAGATAAGGGCGTCTGCAGGTGAGGGGCTATTTTACTTGTAGCCATTGCCTGATTTATGAAGGTTGACACACATCTGCCTTACTTGAATAGTGTCTTCTCTTGTCTTTCCCATGTTTAAGAGTAAGAGAAACAGGCCTTTGTGTAATGCCATATTTATACCCCAGGGAAACAGGAAATTATTAATTACTAATTAAAGGTTCCTAGATACTTTGATCCACTTTATAAACTACAGTAGAAATGACAAAAATGGTTCAAATACATTTATTTCCACAAAATTGTTAAGGGTGCCAATAATTGTGGAACAGGTCATTTTATCGGAAATAATTATTTCTTAGTCAGGATTTTTCTTTATTTTTTTTCACTTGAGTTGAAGGTTGCTTTTTACTAAACTTTTTCAGAGTGAGATTATTCTTCTGCAATAAAAATGTATTTATTTTAAGGCTTTTAACACATTTTAACTAAGGGTGCCAATAATTATGGAGGGCACTGTACATTGTTTGATATGTTTCATTTTTAAATGTTTTATTAAAATGACAGTAAGCAATCTAAAAATATTTAATTTAAAATAGTAAAACTAAAAAATACATCTAAAATTAGATGAAATATTTTAAACATTTAACGGACTAAAACTAGACTAAAATGTTTTTTTCACCTGTCAAAATTAACACTGTGACTGTCATGTGTCACTATGCAGAGACTCTATTTTTGACGTGGAACCTGAGAAGGACCCTGTTATGCTTAAATTATTTGGGATTTTAAATTAAGCAAGTCACAGACATTTCATTAAGGTCCTCAGTGAACTGTACTAACTTCTGGGAAAGAGCTACAACAGGTTCCCTTTAAAGGGAAAAGAACTAAACAAAACAACCTCAAATGAGAATATAATTCTGTAAGGTTGTTTGAACTGCAGTGATACCACAAAAATGCTCAGTTTCCATTTCAGAAGCAAAAAGACTTTGATTTATAGATTAAAATCAGCATCACATATCAGGACAGTTGCAACCTGCATTAAACGACTAATATCAGTTCTTCCCTGAGCTGTGATTGGAACACCAAAGATCTTATTTACTGAGGGCAAACAACACACTCACTGGCTGTGTTACATTACAGAGCTGCTCGGTGCTCAGTTCACCCCAAAGCTTTCTGAAATGATCAGAATAAGCAATCAAGCATTAGAGCCCTGCCAAATACAAAATGTGCAGGTTTGTTTATCTCATTCAAAACAGGTTTCAAGAGTCTAAAATATGTAAAACAAAACTGACAGTAGCCAACGTCAAAGATACATACAATTAAAAGAAGCTAGATATTTTACCACATGAATGAAAACTTGATTTAAATGTACACAATCCAGGATGAGAAGGTTGCAAAACATCAGTGATTATAAAAATCCATCAACTATGCCCTCATGAGACGTGCCAAAGAGACACATCAACTTTCACACTAGACTTAGCCATGTGTGGACAAAACAACAGTGATTTTAAGTCCTGTATTCATTAACACAAACATCTTTCACCCCTTTTGGTTTTGTTAATTCTATTTATTTAGAATTTCTTTAGATTAGATTCAACTTTAATGTGAATGTGATTGCACACGACGAAATCTGACCTCCGCATTTAACCCATCCATGCAGTGAAACATACTCTAGTGCGACCGAGGCGGAGGGCAGCCCTATTCACGGCGCCCGGGGAGCAGTTGGAGGTTCTGCTGGGGCTGTGAAGCTCCAGGTTCTCATCACCAAGACTGGACATACGTGCTTTTCTTGCAGTTATGCTAATGTCTATTTTTAAGGCAACTTTTTTAACACGACTGCCCCTAATTGCCTCATATGAGTCACAAACGTTCCTGTATTTAGAGTTTTCTATTAAACACAAATTACAAAAATCGTGGATAGGGTTGCTCACCGCTTCGGGCAGGTCCTAATGTGTTCACTAGTGTGTGCGTTTCACTGCACAGGCATGGATGAGTTAAATGTGGAGGTCAAATTTGGGTTGTGTGTAATCACATTGGCAAAAAGTTGACTCTAATCTAATATTCATCTTCTGGACAACTGGGGTGTAAGCATAGCTTTTATGACATTTTTACTGCATTAATTAAATTCACAATTGGACAAATTCATTTTCAAACAGGTGGCATTCATTTACACGGATGATTTACAATCACTGTTTGAAGCTATGAGCATTTGTTCTATCCAGCGTGGCATACGTCATGAAAATATACAAGAAAGTGAGACACAGTCCAATGTACTGGTCATGGAAGCAGACGGGTAAGGGGTAAAACAGGTGAAACAATTGGGATGGGGGGGCGCTGTCTTTTTGGGAGGGTGATGGGGGAGTCATGATGTCATGAGAAGCTCAGGGCTGCACTGAAAAAATGTGTTTTCACTACTTAAAACTTTAAACCTTTATTAAATACTTCGCCTTCGTTTGATTGAAGTTTTTAAACTATGTTAGCATAGCTGCTGTAAACACACATACCTGTCCATAGAGAGTTGGGCTACGAGGGTAACGTCAGTCTGGTCGGTGCTAGGCTGGTATTCGTAGTGCAGGAAGTAGAGGTGAGTACGGTGAACGGTGAAACGTTCCCGCCGGAACTCGTAACACGGGTCATCCTCATCAAGTTCCAGCAGAGTCTTCTGGAGCTGAGAAAGTGTGTTGATTTTGAATTCCTTCAATAGTCATGTTAGTAGTACTAACACTACTACTAGCAGTTGTAACGATGAATAATACATGAATTCCTTAGAGTGGAGTTCTTAAAGAGACAGAAGAAATGTACAGATACTTGGCACTGTTCTTACACCCCTCATTAATATTAAGCAGAGCTTTAAGTGGAGAATGTTCGCCAGAGGGAATTATGATTTGTTGGGCTTTAGAGCATTTATATCTAATGTGTAATATACACAATAATATAGGTGTCACCATGAGCAACGTTTAAAAATTACATTATAGAAACAAATGAATAAATCTCTCATCCGCTGTAAAGAACTGGACTGCTTTAATCTATTTGTGGCTGAAACATGCAAAGCTGGGCCAGCTAATTCCTGAGTGACTTCATTAGCCCAAGCATTCCATTAATGTGATTTAAATAGCTTCTCAAACTCAGCAAAATCGAGTGAACAGCATGTTTCTAGAGTTAAGAAGGACCCATTAAATTGATTAGTGGGACAAAAGCTGTGCCAAAACCATCCGAGAAAATGTCAAGCTAAGAATGATTTGATTAATTAAGGAACCTTGAGATGTACTGGAACATTGTGGCAAATCTGCGTATCAGAGCATACAGGCAGGGGTGTCACGTGTCATTGTTTACATGTTGCTTTCATTTGAACTTCTTCATCCATGATCAGTGATGACTGTACAATAAACCTATTGTATGTGAAATGGTATTCAACGGTGGGTAATTGTGAAACTAAGCAGATTAAGATTAGGACGCATCAGTAAAGGCTGCGAACTGTAAACAAGCAGCGATGCTGACGTCTCCTCCACAGGGATGCAGCCCATATCACACTCCTCTGATCCTTCCACACACACTCTCTCAACATGCCTTACAAAAAAGTGTCTCATTATAAAGACCACCTGCTGTTTGCGCTATGAGGAGAGAGAACGACCCAGAATGAACGCACACACGCACGCGCACACACAGAGTCACATGAAAGACCCATCTGTGTCCCTCACCCACAGAGGCATCTGTCATTTCACAGCACAGAGAGAGAGAGAGACAGACAGAGAGAGAGAGAGAGAGAGACAGACAGACATAGAGACAGAGAGAGAGACAGAGACAGAGAGAGACAGAGAGAGAGACACAGAGAGAGAGAGACAGACAGACAGAGATAGAGACAGAGAGAGAGAGAGAGAGAGACAGAGAAACAGAGAGAGAGAGGGACAGAGAGAGAGAGAGAGACAGAGAGAGAGAGAGTGAGAGATAGAGAGAGAGACAGGGAGAGAGAGAGAGTGACAGAGAGAGAGAGAGAGGGACGCAGAGAGAGAGAGAGACACACACACAGAGAGAGAGAGGGACAGAGAGAGAGACAGAGAGACAGAGAGAGACACACACACACAGAGAGAGACACACAGAGAGAGTGAGAGACAGAGAGAGAGAGAGAGACAGAGAGTGAGAGACAGAGAGAGAGACAGAAAGAGAGAGAGTGAGTGAGAGAAAGGTCACTTCATCATTTTGCCTTTCACCATATAGTATAGAAACATTTAACCTTTGTCACAAGTACAGAAGTTTCTTTTTTGGACTGAATAACTCCACTCGTACACATGAGTTATGTTCACAAAAGTTGAGTGGTGAAAGAGATGGATAACTTCATCCTCACTGTTATTTATTCTGCCTGTACCCACAATAGAGCTTCAAATATTTGTCCAGACATCATTTCTCATGTGTGCCAAGGTCGCTCATGTTCAGATTTGACTTCTGCCTTATACAGATGCAGGCTTACATTTACAGTCTGTGTCTCACTACTTGCATTACTTGACTTTATTGTGGAATGCTTGACAGCCTCAAGGCTCAATATGGTAAAGAAAAAAACTGCACATACATTTGAGTACCTGGAGTGCCCACCAGCCCACAAACTAAAATAAGACAACCCAGCCAAGTTTTTCAGTCAAGAGGGCGGTCTAGGTCTGAAAAGATTCAACTCAATGTATCATTCAGAACTGGGCTCTCATTACTGTTTAAAAAGAGGACTTATTAGAATTAATCCCGCCCACGCACAGCTTGAAAACTTGGCTATGCCATTTTTTTGTGACTTTGCTCAGCAGGGGACCTTCTGTATAGAACAGAACCTACAGGTGTGTGATAACCACTGTGTGTTTGATTATATTTTCAAAGTCAGACAGTATAACTTACCCTGTTTCGCCAAAAATAAGACAGTGTCTCATATTAATTTTTGCTCCCAAAGATGCGCTAGGTCTTATTTTCAGGGGACGTCTTATTTTTCCATGAAGAATTCACATTTATTGTTGAACAAAAAAATAAACATTTATTGTATACAAAGAAAGAAAAAATAATAAATATTACAGAAAATATTTAGATACAGTTAAAGTGCTTAATGCAACTACTCAACATTTTATTGCATTCTAACGCTTTATGAACATATTTGCTAAAACAAGTAAATATGCTTATAATCCACCTCACTTTAGTGAATGTTTAAAGTACTGAGCTCAAGTCAAAATGTTAAAAGGTTAATGCAGCCACTGTTAGCTTAGCCGCAGCGCTAACATCTTCAGAGGAACAGCCTTTATCACTTTAATGACTCTTACCGGCTGCCTCTCCGGACTCTGCAGATATATGACTTCTGTACAGGATGTTAGTCTGAACGCTGTGGAGGGACTTTTGGACAGTGGGCTCTCACAGTATGGTGAGTGTAAACACAGGATTTTCTCTTCTCTGGCCACAGCTCACCGCAGTGCTGCACGTCTTTTTTTCCTTCTTCTAAATAGCGTTTGATCTCCTGTTTTACTTTTTTTTTTTTTTTTTTTTTTTACATTTTTCATTTGACAACAGCTGCTTCTTATATATTTATTTTCTCTTATTTTGCTTTTGGTTACAATGTATTATTTGATTTACTTTAATTTTTATTTATCGACACTTTAATTTTTATTTATCGACACTTTAATTTTTATTTATTGACATTTTTATTTATTTATTTTGTTTGATTCCACAGCACAAAAACTTTGCTAGGTCTTACTTTCGGGGGAGGCCTTATATTTAACAATTCAGCAAAAACCTCTACTAGGTCTTATTTTCGGGGAAACACGGTAGGAATGTGTAAATGGGATTAATACTGACTATTCATGGAAACGGAAATTAGCAAAACAAAAGTATTTCTGCTAATTTCAAACCTGAAGTCTTTTTCAAATGTCACATTCAGTCAACTGGTGCAGCAATGAAGTGTATGAATTTGTGGGAAAAGGATATAATAGGTCTCCTTTAATGCGAGTTTTAAATGATAATTAGGCTTTTTTACATTGAGTTTATGATAAATCTGAAGACAGCTATTCATGCCAAGGTGATTTTGTAACATTGGGCTGTACACTATAAACTTTCATGAGAAGAATACTCATCTGGGATCTTTTATGTACCTTTGACTACAGCTACATGACAACTGATCGTAGATCAGTGCTCTTACGCAGAGATGCTTGATTGAAATTGGTCATTGTTAGGGATGTGGAGTTTTATTGGCTCTCTGCTTAGTATTATATATAACTATATTCAATTACATAAAAGAAATTCAGGTCAGACTAAAGCTAGAACAGTAGACTACTCAGTGAAGTCATACTGCATGTCTTTACATTCCTTCTGTTGTGATTGGGTCAGCATGTACCTGTGTTTTCACTGTAGGTGTTTATTTTGCTTGTACCTACATTTTCACTGTTGTGGTCAGTCTCGCTCG
>BRDA01011177.1:0-10991 GCA_036984385.1 Crenuchus spilurus | reverse complement strand
ACTTATCATTAAATGAGGTTTACTTTACAAGATTATTAAAACCTAAAGACTAAAAGTACTCGATAGTCGGTTTGACTAGTTGTAAGTATGTTTTTTTTGAACTTTAGAGTGAAATGTACATTATCTATACTGTCAAATGGAGAAACAAAAAAAACTCGACGTCATTAAATCAGAATATTTCTGTAAATTACTGCAGCTCAAAAAAAACAAAGAGGTAAACTGTCATATCTATTACATGTAAAGTGAGATTTCAAGTTTTTTTTGTATGAATGTTGATCAGTTTGGCTGATAGCTCATGAAAATCAGAAATCCAAAATTATTAGAACATTTCATTTGGAGTAAATTACTATTCAAACAATATTAACGTTGATACAAAATATGCCACTTTATTTTTTTAATTTATTTCTAAATGTTTGCCAATTTTTATCCCCTTCCCAATGTAGTGGTAGCCAGTTAGCCCATCCCCTCCGTTAGGCCCATCCCCATCACTTTACAATGTCCCTGACTCTAGGAGGGTACAGGCAAGCACAAGCCTCCTCTGGTGCGTGTGATGCAGCCACTGCTTCTTTTTTGAACCACCGCTGATACACCGTCACTGGAGAGCCTAACGTGCTCGGAGGAAGGCACACAGGGTCCCCAGCTCCAATTGGACCAATCAGTAGACGCCTGAGCCAGCAGACATTGCAATGTGAAAGTGAAAGAGAGAGAGAGAGAGAGAGAGAGCGCCATCTACCCACCCAGAGAGAGCACTGCCAATTTTTGCTCTCTTGGGCCCCAGCTGTTGATGGCAAACAGCATGACCGGGATTCAAACTCGCGATCCTCGGGTCACAGTGGTAGCGTCTTTGACCGCAGGCCACATACAATCTCAATATCAAAAAAGTTGGGACACTTTAAAATGTAAATCACATAGGCCCATATTTTATTCAGAACATATAACACACATCTGATGTTGAACATGATGCATTTTATCATTTCATGAAAAAATATTAACTCATTTAGAATTTGATGGCAGCAACAAATCTATGTGTTCCATGTTCTGTTGTAAATCAAATTTGGGTCTATGAGGTTTGCAGCTCATTGCATTGTGTTTAGCAGACCAGAGGAGGATGGGTCCCCCATGTGAGTCTGGTTCCTCCCAAGGTTTCTTCCTCCAGCTCTGAGGGAGTTTTTCCTTGCCACTGTCGCCGTTGGCTTGCTCACCGGGGATTAGGGATTAATGATTTTATGTCTGTTATTGCAAACCCTGTAAAGCTGCTTTGTGACATCAGTTGTAAAAAGCGCTTTATAAATAAAATTTGATTGAATTTGATTGATTGATTTTCTTTTACATGTATATACATTTTACACAGCATTCCATGTAGTTCGTAAGTGAATGTTGTATGTGCTAAATGCAAAAGTCTGGAATCAGAGCAGTGTGCATGAATAAGTACAACTTTAAATCATTGATTTAGTACACAGTCTACTACAAAAGTTTATGTCAATTATGTTCCACACCACTGACAGGAAAGCCACTGATCCAGTGACCGTCCAGTATCATTTTGTCTGAGTGTCATCAATTAACTTTGCCACCAGACATGCTTTTACTGATTGACTACATCAAAAACATGTGATGTGCTTCTAAAGATCTAATCAAAGCATTAGAAGCTCATCTTGTAGCTCTCAGATTAGATGAAACTGTAGAAGCCTGTAGATGTTTTCTAGAATATATTAGAATCCGCTAATTGAATTTAGTTAGCAACTTACTGGTGTATAAAACCTCAGCTGAGCAAAGTGAGCAGAGCATGAGCTTGACAAGCTCACACTGATTCTGACACTTTATCACCAGTGCTTCTCAAAGCAAGCCTGACGATGCATTATTCAACAGACACTTATGAAGTCCTCCTGTAGATAACAGCCCCAAGACCTGATTCAGTCAATGCACCATGTAAAGGCACAATGGAAATAATAACACAACTGCAAAACATTTCCTTCACTACTACTGTGTCTCAAAAAATTTAAATGTAGTGAAAAAGTTACATCCATCCATTATCTTATCTGCTTTATCCTGGTCAGGGTCACGGTGAGTCCTCTATCCCTTCACCGGGTGCAGGACAGGGCATTACACTTAGCTAAACCCAGGACAGGGCACCAATCCAGTGAAAAAGTTCTTTATCATTTAACCCTCTGGAGTCTGAGGGTGTTTCAGACACTCTGATGTAGTCTGACATGCTTTCACTTTTTCACAAATTACACACATCTAAAATTATTTTCCCCCAAAGGTTTACACAGGCTTTAGTTCAGCAAAAACTCAGCAACAACAGTGTGAAAACAGTAAGAGTGTTATAAATCTCTATTCTGATTAAATCTGCTCTAAACTTAGACTTTACAAAAACCTGTTTTCAGATGTGCTGATATATTGTGAAAACACACTCTAAACATTTCTAGTCAAGACTTTTGAGCTCAGAACTGAATAAACAGAGGTGTTGGCTACACACTGCTCATTACAGTTTTTACACATTGTATGTGGCTTTATTTCTAAAGCTTAACTAATGTGAGGTGACACTCCGTTTTCACTCATTCAGTGGCTCCTAGATTAAATATTCCTGATATAGGTGTAAACACTCAAGGTGAGAGGTCTATGTTCAGGTGAGCGTTCTTTGTTTATAGAGACAAAATGGGCATTTTCACACATTCCTGGATGTCTAATCTTCTGCTGGCACGTCCGGAATTTCCATGTTGTTATCATATGAATGACAGACAACATCAGTGGATGGAAAAATAAGTGCAGCGCTCTGAGTAGCAATGAAAAATCTGCCTCTGGTTATTTATGCTTCTCTCACAAGAATCCAAAAATATATTTAGATTCAAGTTATATATGTGACCCCACCAGGGAAAACCAGGTCAAAGTCATTCTTTTTGTTTTTCAAAATTTGTTTTTTGTGAATTTAAGTTTTGTTTTTGATCAAAATATGTACTCTGATAGATATCTGAGACTGTTATCTTTCATTTACAGCAATAATACTGAGTTGCTAAGTTTTGTCGCTAATGTGAGTGACACAATATTGACACGATATCTCAATAAGTTGCCCAGTGACTTTGGCCTGGTTTTCCCTGGTGGGGTCACATATATTTGAAAAGTTATAGAAGTATTTTCGCAGAATCTCGTTACAATCCTGCCGGTGGGAGCACTGATTCCAGAGAGTTAATTCAAAACTTTTCATGTTTTGTATTCATTACACATAAGGTGTTACTGTTTGACTTATAGCTCATGGAAATCTAAAATACAGAATATCATATTATTAGACTATTTTATTTGGAATTCAGTAATGAAAAATGCTGCTTTCTGTAATGACTGTAATATATGAATATATTGTGTAATGTATATATCATATATGCCAGTTTACCTTTCTGAATTAAAATAAGAACACAGTTTCTGAGATGCACTAGTATAAAACTGACTGATTTAGTGTTGGGTAATGTGATGGTATTTTTTGCTGTATTTTTACCAGCTTATCAAATCTCAGAAATGAAATATTGTTACGTATTGCCTGCTGTGAAAATATCATCAAATATCATGATGTTTTCCCCATCTCACCCACATTTAAAAGCTCACTCTTCCAGTGTCCTTTAGTAAAGACAGTGGTTATATATAGAGAGATGATAAAGAATGTGCATGCAGAAATGGTCCTCTGGTGTGGTTTAATGGTTCTTCACTATTTAAAGAGAACCCATTGCATATGTTTCTGCAAAGAACATTTTGAAACTTCTATATGTGACCAAAAAGGATTAAACTATTGTTGTACCTCAAAGAAACAGTGTGTGTCCTCCTAATCTGCATGAAGATCAGTTGAGCTTTATTAAGTGAGTTTTCACAGTTTTAGTTCTTGGTGTGTTCTCCAGCTTTCTGGACCAGACGTGACCACCTGTCTCTGCTTCACACTTTGCAGGCTGTCACAGGGCTAGCACTTCATCAGCTAAGTCACTGCCTCCGACATCCCCTGACGAGCCTGGTTGCATAACAGCTGTGAATTATTGTAATTAGATAATCTTAGGACTCCAGGCTCTTTATCAAGGCAAATGTCAAGTGGAGGCTGAGAGAAGCACCGACACTTTCGCGCGGTGAGAAAGTGGGACGGCCTAATCAAGCTGCTGTGTTTTGCATTGTAAAGAAGTTCTGCCTCCAGACAGCATTTATCACTACAGCAACAGCAATGTGAACCATCCTCCTTAACATCACTTACGTCACACAGTAGGAGGCTACTGCTGCCACTTCTCCAGCTCATCACGCTCCAGCCTGCTGCTTTATATTCAGACCAGTAGTGGATGGCTGCTTAATGCACTGACAGAAGTTGAAAGAGCAACTCTACTTTAAGAAGACATCACCACACCTTTAGAGAACAGACTCAGAAGACAGAATGAACTTAGCATATTACTGTAAAAGCATGTGGACAGCACTGCCAGGTGCATATGAAACCAAGTTCATAGATAATTCCATCAGAATTGCTCTTAAATACATGGATGTGAATAAATAGAGCCACCTTTAGCCCTGGCTGCTACAGAACCTGTCAAAACGTCAGTCAAGGTGAATTAGAGGATGCAGTAAAGTATTTCTGAGGCTACATAAACCATAGGTATGTCAGTTTGAGTCAGAAACTTTTATCAGATTATTGGGTTCAGAATCATTCACAAGTTTGCGTTTTGTTTTCTCACAGGGTGTATTAAAGGAAAGTTCACTGAAAAATACAAAAGCAGTTGATAGGTGCTCGAGGGCACTTCAGTCGAGGCTTGTTGGTGGGACAGAGCTGGCGACCTTCCAGTCATAAGGCTGGTTTGATAACTACAAGCCCACATCTGCCCCAAATCACCTAGAATCAAGTGTTCATATGATCATACGGAGAAAGCTGTAATGATGATAACATTAGCCCCCAGTTCTAAAAAAGCAAAATTTGAACTCTGAATGACTTCATTTCTTTAACTTGGCAAGTTATAGTTACTATTGGTAGGTGCACAAATGCATAAAATCATTAAAGCTCAATTTGAACGTGTGGACAGCTGATCAGGCTCCAAGTGCACATAAAAATGTATATCTTAGCAAGGAAAATCATTTTAATTGTTAAAGTCTTATTTGGTATTAGATACAATAATTAGGTATTTATTAGGTGAATACTGCAAACTAATTAAAATTGTGAGCGTCATGTGCTTAATGTCCCACACTGACCTGATTTGATGGTTCATTTTAGTGCTCATCAACCTGTGGACGAGGGTTGCAGTCCCGAGTGGTCCAGTGCATGCACAGAGTGACGGGTCGCCATGGCAGTGATTGTCCCATAGTCCTAAAGCCTCCAGCATACCGGCAGTGCCACCAGGGGGCGTGCAATGAAAAAGGCAACGTCAACACCATCACTTCTCCTAGATTGGGTAAGAAAGGAACTAACTGCACAGAAGACAAATGACAACCTTGTTTGTTTTTGGAGTATTGAGAGTTCATTTAATGCTGCTGTAGTTGGTGTAGCTACTTTGTAAATCTCTCGTTATTCCAAAATGTTTGTTTATGAAGAGCTCAGATCTTTTAATTTTGTTTAACATAAACGTTAGAACAGGATTTAAATGACCATTTGTTTTGAGAGACTGTTCTAAGTACTAATGTATGTTTTTCATAATGCATGTGCCTAATGCAAGATTAACTTACTCAGTCCAAGTGGACAAGATTAGACTAGGGTGACCAGATCTGAGATTAGGAAAAAGAGGACACTTCAGCACGGGGGGTGGAGGGGGGCCATATAATGCAGGGCCGACACTCCGCATACCCGGATCACACCACCAAGATTTTACAGGGGCACCTCACGTCTTAAGGGGGCACCACGTGTCCCTTTTCGTCCCTTTGTTTTTGGTGTTTGAACATAAATTTTATTATTATTAATTATTAATAAATATTGACAAATTATGATTTATATTTTATTAATAATTACAAGTTACGATTAATAATACACTAACTATTAAATGTTATTATGAATAACGAAATTAATATTAATCATTAATAAAATATGAATACATTATTACATATTATTAAATATGAAAAAACTGTTAAAAGCATGTAGCATAAAATTATCACCCAATTCTGTTTCACCTTTTCAGTCAACTTTACTCCAGCTCATTATCACCAATGTTACACTTATGTTTGGACTGTATTGTCAATAGACCTCTTTTACATAAAATTATACCTAATTTTTTAATAAAAATAAGCAGAAATTCAGAATTATTTTGATAATAGTTCAATTTTAAAGGTATGTAAATGGATAGCTTATCAGACTTGTAGACACACGCACACAGACACACACTCAAATATTAATATTAATAGATTTTAATATGAAACCTCTGATATTAAAATACGTCTAGCTGACGTGACACAGAACTAACGCTCAACATGCTAACAACTTACAGGTGAAAGTCCAAACACTATTTGAGGGAGTGACTGTAACGACAGCCAATCACACATTAGCAAGAAACGGCAGAGCCAATTGGTGAGCTCTTGGGCAGTCTAAAGGGTTCAGATTGAGCGGCTTGGATTTCTGCTAGGTCCTAATGCTCGCCCATTTCCATTTAATATAGTGTCACATCTCACTCAAGCGAATGAAATGGAATGGAGGAGGGCGAGAGTAGTTTGTGAACAAAACGCTTCTCCAGTAAAACAAAATCCTGGATGTCTGTGAAATTCTGCCAGGACGTTTTATTAAGTCTCAAAAAGAGGACATGGCCGGGTAAAAGAGGACGTCTGGTCACCCTATATTAGACTAAAATATATGTTAGGACAATGGTCCACTTGCTGATCAGTGTACTGGTGTCTGACGTTTACTTCTTTAGTTCTGCACTGGAACTATGATAACAATGAGACTAATAGCAATGGAAGCATATTGCCACTTTAAACCCCAAACATCTTTTGGCACATGAATATTAGCACTGGGGGAAAATACTATACAACTCCACAAATGAACTTTTAAATATAAAAGTGACAGTAATACGTTATTTCTTGTTGACATGACCTCTAAAACCACACATCCTGTTTTGTGTGTTGTCCTGGGCAGCGGCGTTGACGTATAAGTGCATGGGAGACCAGTGGGCGGTGTACTGCAGGGTGATCCGGGAAAAGAACCTGTGCCAGGACATGCGCTGGTACCAACGCTGCTGCCAAACCTGCAGAGACTTTTATGCCAACACAATGCCCCATAAGAGTTAATGATCCTGGCACTCTTTTAACACGTAGCAGCTGATTTTTTAAATGTTTTTTGTACTGTCTTAAATGACACTGTTTATATTATTGTTAAAGATGATTGTGAACATCAGTGTAAAAGCAGTAACAGGCAAGTTGTTGCACACAATGGATTTTGCGAATGGGATTTTAAAGCTTTTAAAGTTGTGACTTGAAAAAAAGGATGCAAAAGGTCTGACTTTTATCATATTTTGCTGTAAACCAAAGTTTATAATGTTAAGAAGCAATTGGAGACGTCTTTAGCCTCCTGGCTTGGCTGTTGTACAGTAAGCTGGGTGTTCTAAGAGTTCTGAAGAACCATTTGGCTAGCATTGCTTTCTAAAAGCCACTGGTTGGCCAATAACCCTAGAACTGAGCAGTGGGACATTTTGATGACCTATTCGCCAGAGTTTTATCTTTTTGTTATGTTCTAGGACTTTTACTCTACCTTTCCATTTTAAAATCCCCTCCGGACATCTTAAAGAAGTCCATTAAGTCCAAGAAAAGAGGACATATAATCCAGAACCCTGTGGCTCATAATCTCTGACTATATTCACAGTATTATCAAAGTGCTGTGTGCTTTGCTTTTGCTTTAGATATACTTGCTGTGCAGATCACTTTGTCTTGTTCAGCGTTTTTACACTTTTGACTGTTTTTTGTTGTTTTTGATGTTGTTGAGGTGCTTGCACTGTCTTTGTGCCGTGTCACATTATCGTCAGGTCTGAGGTTGATGTGTAGAGAACAGGGCTGCAACTATTTCTATAATTGATTAATATATTGACACGTACTCAATTCTTTACATCACCACCATCACAGCGTCACCGTCATTCAACCATCCATCAGTGCAACAAGGGATTTTTTCTATTATGGTGCAATGAAATGAGAGAAGCCACATGGCCCCTTACACTTCCTATACTTTACTGAAATTTGTTGTAATGGCTGCATAAACATTATAGAGCATTATTGATCACTTTTGTTTTACATAATTGATCACATCTTTAATTGACTTTCTAATTATTTCAGGTCTAGAAACGTTCCACACTTACCAAAGCTTGTCATGTTTGGCGCTGCAGCAGAACATTGACAGGATCTTATAGCAAACCTTCATCTTCCCTCTGCTGGTGACTTGACGGCTGAAGCTTTGCAGAGTAAAAGTGGAGGCTAGTTCTTTAGACAGGTCTAGTACTGCTTTGTTATAAGTACTATAATGATGCAACGTATTCGTATCCTGCTGAATATGCATCATTTTTGTTCAGTAACTGTTTACTATTCAAGGCCACATGACACCTACATAAGCTGATCATGACATAAACATTCATAAAGGCTTATTGCCATAGACATAATTTGTCCTTTTGGTCAAATGGCAAAAACAGGTTTTCTTGACATATGAAGCCTATTGAAATAAGCCTGTTTGTCAGTTGTTATGACAGCCGACGTATGTAGCCTTTCAGTAAAGTGTCACTGTCTTCTCAAAAGTGATGACAGTGATTAAATAATGATTAAATGTATTATGCCATTATGATACCAAATCAACTATATGATTGGTCACCAGTCCTGCTTCTTTCCCACAGTCTTCTCTGCAGGACGTCCACCTGTCTCTCCATAGAACCAAATGAAACACATTTCCCTCCTCTATGTAATGTAAATGCAGCATAAGACACAGAGCTCTACAGCAGTGTTATTACCCCATACTTATATCCTCTGATTATATTTTCCATATGTGTAAATACCCCCTACTCCTTTGTGATTCTTTGGCGACCCATTTTCAACAATATTAAAGCTCTTTTATGAGAAAAGACCACCAAGATGGCTACCAAAGCTGAGTCAACACTACAGCAGAAAATTGCAGCACACAGTCAAACATATAGACTAAGACTACACAAACATTGCCTCAATATGAATGAAACAGATGAAAAGCAGTAAGTCTGAACTAACAGGTCAAAAATCCTCAAATCCCAGAGGCGGGTGGTCCTGCAGCGCCTGCAGCTGAGAATGCAGACAATCTGCAAAGGCCACCATGCAGCAAGCCCAGCATCCAGCTGAGATGTGGGATAGCAGGGACAGAAAGGTTGAGTTTTTGTAAAGGGGGGTCTTTTAAAAACACGCCCTGCCCTTACAGTGGGTGGAACTAGGGTTTAGTTTTCAGGCTTTGGTCTTTATATCTCTAATCTAAAGTGGACATACGGACAGTTCGAGACTTCTGTCAGATTATGTAAGAGGGTGATCTAAAGGTGCTCTGTGTTTGATTTTTGATGCCTTTTTGTTACATATTATTGGCACATGACTAGCTTGATACAGTATAAGAAGTCATTTGGTGTCATTTGAACCACGGTCATTTTACCAGCTCATGGGTAATTTTTCCACCCTGTTACATTACGTTTAATGTATTATTTGTCTTTATATTTAATGTTCTACTAATTGTATGTTATGTTAATATTTAAAGGGATAGTTCAAAATTGTCAATCTTCCTGAAGTCCAACATTGCACATTAATTCACAGTCAAAAATAGCAAATATATGTGTATGATGGTCAAATAGACTCCAGCTTGTAATATTGACCCATTCACATGTATTTTGTGTTGAGTTCTCTTATAATCAAATGTCACTGAAAGTGTTTAGAACATGCATATCATCTCTGTCCAAAAATTGTATTTCCCTATTCATGAGAGCTTAGCAGCTTTTAAACATAATGTGAATATTTCATTATGGACCAATAGAACTGATCCAAAGTAGCTTGAAGTAACACTTACATTGACATACATTAACTTTACTTAAATTGCCCTACAATAAAGGAAAATGTCACCTTTGCCCTTTTTTGGCAACCATGATATAAACAGTATCATTCAAAAGTTTGGACTCAGTTGTAATATTAATATTATTTTACAAATATTTATACAGCGTAGATTTAAATGTTTAAAAATTGACAGCAAAATGTTAAATTGGTTCATAAACTTTTTGATAACAATGAGAATGAGAAAATGCTGGATTAATTTGAGTTTATTCTCAGTGTTGTACAATGTTATACACATCAGGAGTTAACAGACTGTTAACTAGTAGAGTATCATCACGACTGTAGCATGTCATCTGTATTACTATATTATCATAATTTTAGCAACACTTTATATGTACATGTATAAAATTCACAATCATGTCAGAACAAATAATAATAATAATAATAATAATAATAATAATAATTATTATTATTATTATTATTATTATTATTATTATTATTATTATTATTATTATTATTATTATTATGACCACACCTGGTTTGGAACAGACTTGGACATTACAGATGGCCACATGTATAAATCAGTGAGCACAACATTCAGTTGTCGTCATTTGCAAACAAAACAATTTGACTGATGTCCAAAAGCGCATGATAATAGGGTCCCGGGTGAAGGGCGGTAATATCACAGAAACCACTAACTTTGTGGAATGTCCATGCCATGTCTCACTAGTGTCATCAGAGTTAAGGGAGGTTATTGACACACTTAGTTTGATGGTATAATATTATATATGACTTATATATGATACTATATGACAGTGTGCATTATACCTTAGAATTATTTAATACATGTATCGGCTGCAAAATTTTAACTGAGTCCAAATGTATGAACAGTACTGTATATCAATCATGTTCTTGTTAAACTCGCTAACAGGTGCATCACTTTGGGTTACTGGAGTCAGTGTAAAATGTGAACTTTGACTGCAGGTTTGTACGTCACAGAAAAGTCCCACATGTGTGTGTGTGTGTGTGTGTGT
>BRDA01011174.1:4432-16575 GCA_036984385.1 Crenuchus spilurus | reverse complement strand
TAAACTTGAACCTGAAATGGAGGCTGTTATTGTATTTTAAGCAATAAAATGTTTAATTAAAAAGCTTTAACGTTATTTTTTGTGTATTTCTATTATGGTACTTTTAAAATAAGCTTAAGTAGTTATTGCAGAACCTGATTTCTTTCATTAATTTTTTCCTATTACTCGATTAATCGCAAGAATAATCGATTACTAAAATAATCGTTAGCTGCAGCCCTAATTCAAATCGTAAAACTTTATCCGGAAATGACGTACTTATACGCATGCGCGGTACAAATCGGGCAGGGTGAACGGATCGAGTAGTGACAGCCCTTAAACACAAAAATGGCTTTTTCACTCAGCTGAGCAAAAATAAACAGATGTTACCTCGGTTATCGGGGTTTGAACTCAGCAGCACGGCAGTCCTTTACCGTCCCAACCTTTCAGGAAACACTGGACGGAACAGAAAGTGTCCTCCACCGAAGCCAGTGAAATTCTGAACAATGCGACAGTTCAGAACTCTTATCTGGTTGCTGTCCTCCCGGAACCACGAGCAAATGGACCTCCAACACTCCGGGTAGTCAGTGGCAACCCAACAGGCACTTAGCTAGAGCTGAACATTAATGACCAGTTCAGCTAGCACAGCTTCACACAGCCATGTTGTTTTCTCATTAACTAAAGCCTAACGCTTAACTACTGCTAATGCGTTACGTTTCTCTTTCTCTCACGTCTTCGCTCAACTGCGTCCCGGGTTGTTCTGCTGGGTTTTTTTTTCTTTAAGTCCCACCCCTCAAACTCTGTCATTGGCTAACAGTACTAATGCAACCAACAAGGGTTGGAGTAGATCTAACCTGATAGCTGAAAAGCATGTTTTAGAAGTACATTTCCACCTAACTCTGAAGGGTGCTCAATTCTTAAAGAGACATGAACCCATTTTAAAAGTAATGACATTTTCCCATTAACTACACATTTTATTATTTACATTTTAGCCAGGCTACACCAGCAGGTCCAAAGCAGCCGTGTGGACTTTACAGCTCCATCATTTAGTCGAGTTCTGATAATTCTGAGAGAGCACCAGTGTGAACACACGGCTCACCACTACCACAGCTCACCACTAATACTTCCTAATGAAGCTGATTGTCCTCATGTGAAAATGAGAGAGAGACAATATAATCCACATACAGCAGCAGGTCCAGACCTGCCTGTCCACTTGTCTGGCTGTCTGTTCTTGTAATGCTTTATTGTGTCCATAGTGAATAGTCTTATGATGTAATATGTCTGATGATTTAAGGGGTTAGACACACTGAGGTGTTTCTGGAAAGGAGCTGAGATCTGTTTTGTGAGCACTTTTCATGAGGCCACTACTTTCCATACAATCAAATGAGCTAAAGAGTCTAAGGACCACAGGAGAACCAAGTTGTCTGTGATCAGATTCAGATGATATGAACACTGGATCATCAGCCTGAACAGCTTCAAAAACAACTTAATAAGAGTGGAAATATTATATACATACATTATTTATAATATTCGTTTAGACTTTACATAATAGACTTCACACAATAACAATTAGACTGATGACTGGCTTTAGGACCGCGGGGAGAGGAAGCTCCCCCTCCCCACCCCCGTAGCAGATAAAGCCGTATCCGGGGTGGGTCTATGGTGACGTCAGTGTGTGAGGGCGGGGACGGAGAGATGGCGGAGCGGCGGGGTCAGAGCGCGAGGAGCTGCAGCACGAGCGGTGAGGCGCCCTGTACACACTAATAATAATAATACTAATAAGACTAATAATAATCACTCTAATAACAGCGATCAGCATCAGTACAATGACGTCACCTTCTCGTCGTGTTTTATATTCGCGCTGAGCTGAGCAGCTCGCTTAGGCTAAGCTAATGCTAGGATAACAGCAGAATACATAAATAACAGCATTAATAAATAAATAATACACACTCAGAGCCGCGGGTTTAACCACGCAGCACCGTATACACCCTCCTAACCCCGCTCCTGTCAACACTGAGACCTGACCAGCCTAAAGCTGCGTTTCTACAATTCCTCAGTCCACCTTAAATCCTGCAGCACTCAAACTCTCACCTTCGCTGTTTAAGGTGGACTGGCTCAGTCAGCCTCACTGACGTTTAAGCATCTCATGTCTATCTTAATAACTAGCATTAACTGTGGCTGTGTCTCAAAGCTGGAGGTGGATGACTTGATCCCTTTCTGCCTAAGAAGGGCCCTTAGACGGCAGCATCAGTATCAGATTTATTAGACACGTTAATACACACAAGCAGTTTATGTCCAGTCGCTGGTGTTTCTCTAGAGTTTTATACAATATACAGTTTTAAAATGCAGACTTATATAAACAGTAGATTTGGGACATGACTTCATGCCTTTATGTTGATCATGTCTGATAATAAACAGCTTTCCTGATAAATCTAATGAAGCTAATTTAGCTCACAGTGAGGCTTTGTTCACTAATATGTTTATTTCTGTACCGTTTAGCACACTAACAGAGACCATGGCTGTGTCTCAATAAGAACTGCTGCCTCCTGAGACAGAAAGGCCTGAAGCCATGTCCCAAACCTACTGTTTACATCACAGTCAAAACTGTTGTTAGTTAGCTGTCAGTATTTTGACATTGTGTTGATATCCTGAGTGTTTTAAACGGTTACAAGTGTCTTTATCTCAGTGCTGCCTTCTAAGGGACCTACTTAGACAGCAAGCAATCAAGTCATCCACCTCCAGGTCGGAGATCTAAGCTAAGGCTGGTTATTAAGACAGACATGGAATTCTTAACGTCAGTGATGCTGACTGAGCCAGTCCACCTTAAACAGCGCAGGTGAGTGAGTGTGAGTGCTGCAGCATTTAAGGTGGACTGTGGGAATTGTAGAAACAGGTTCTGCTCTTCTCTGCTGTAGAATCTGATGTAGTGAAGCTTTACGGTGCACAGCTGGGCTTCAGGGACTGTGTTGTATTATTTAAGTCATGTTTATGTTGTGCTTGTTCTGTACATTTTCATGTCAGTGTAGTCTTCTTCTGCTATTTCATCCTCCTTCTACTTATTCTGCTGTTTCTTCTTTCTCCCCACCATCTTCTTTTGTTGCTGATCCTTCCTCTCCTCCTCCTCCTTTTTTTCTTCTTCCTCACCATCACAGTCTTCTTCTTGTCGTGTGTTGGTTAGTGATGGACTGTACAGATGATTTATTAAAGTGCAGAGTGTGAAGTTGATAAAGATGCTCAGACAGTAACTGAGGTTCTGATGGATCAGTGGACTCTGAGGTTTTTGTGTTGTAATGTTTTAGGAAAACTTCACGTCTGTGCATTTACATCATCTGTTCACTTACTTTACAGTGATACCTTCTAAAGTAGTGTAGTTACACACACACACACCACTCACAGCTGTAAAATGTGTCTAATCTACACTATTTGGACAAAAGTATCCGGACGCCTGAGTTTATCCTGCTGATGTTGGAGTGACTGTCTCTGCTGAGGACTAGATTCTGGAGCTCTGCTGTGAGGGTTGTTTGCATTCAGCCGCAGGTCATGATGTGGGATGATCACCACCGTCACCACACCTGGCCTTAAACATGGTGCCAACAGGATGATGTTCAGGCCTTTTCTATTGGCAGTACTCCTCTACAGGGACTAGACCAGCTGTGTGTTTGGGTTAGGGTTAGAGTGGTTAGTGTCTGACTTATTTATGGTTGGTTTGTTGTTGGGACACATGAGTATCACATGTACACCAGCTGATGACCTGTATGATTGTTCTGTGTGTGTGTTGTGTGAGCTGAAGTGCAGGTGTGTGTGTGTTGAGGTGTGTTATGGTACACACACGGCTGTAAGCTGTAGATCAGTGTGTGTCCTGTGCTTTGGACGTTGACCCCGTCTGTATGATCTGCAGGTAAAGTTTACAGGCCAGCGTCACCAGAACCAGCCACGTCGTCTGAAAGCATTAAGTACAGACGTTGTGTCTGTGGCTGATGTTGGGCTCCTTTCTTGGTGTAGATGTTCCGCTCGTCTGAACCGCAGAGGAACGAGGGATTATGGCAGGAAAACGAGACCAGAGCTTCTGGTTCCCGTCATGGTTTGATGACCAGCTTTTGTCAGAGAGATTTCTTCTGTTCAGCCACCCAGAGCTTAGAACATTTTAGCAATGTTCTACAACATTCATTACACTCACAGCGACATATTAAGTTTAATGCTGTTCACTGTGATTTCTAACTCCAGCATCTCGGATCATTAGACGGCTTTTAATTTGGAGTAAATAATTATTCAGACTGTCGACATGAAAACAAAGGCTTGAAATGTTGGTGCATCTCCACAGTTTAGAATGTTGTGAAGGTTCTTCTTCATAAACGTTCACAGTATCAGACTGAAGTGACTCAGACTTTTGGTCTTAATGTGAACAGATCTGGTCTTTTCAGAGCTGTGTGAACACGTCAAATCAGATCCGAGTCCCTTTCAGATGTGGTCCTACATCAGATTTCTGATTCATGGTCATGTGACATGAATGTGAGGTCAGATCAGAGCTGATGTGTCTGTACACATGTGTTTAGTACTAAACCGGTTCTGACTTCACTTCTGTTTACACACAGAGCTGCTAAAACATCAGCGGCTGACTTTTATTCATCATGTTCAGTCCACCAGCTGTTTACTGTCCTGAGCTAAACACCATCATCAGCTGCTAACACTGTTTACCTGTTTTAATATAGGCTCACTAATACCGGGTTGCCAGGTCTCAATTCCTCCATCACAAAATCTAAAGTGTCTAATCAGACATTTGAAGATATTTTTAGAAAGGTAAATATTCATCTAATCTCACTTTATTAAATGTCTTTTTCTATTAAAGCCAAAACTCCCTGCCTGCTGCCACCTCTGCAGTCATGTTTTTTTTGTAGTTTGTGGTGGAGGTGATGTATTTAAACATATCAGTGTGCACATTTACGCGGTTTCAGACACACATTAGTTCACATTACAGATACAGATCAGTGTTTATGAACCTTTAACAGTCAAATCTGATCTGAGCAAAAAATCTGAATTAATGAGGTTTGCAGTGTGAACACAGCCTGTTTTCTAATCACTACACCTAAAGTGAGGCATTTCCAGTCTTTTTAGTTTGAATTTGATTAGTTATTAACTCTAAAGGGATTTATTCAGATTTCTGAGCTTTAAGTCTGTAATGAATTAAATTCTGATCAGAGATGAGAAATAAAGAGGAAATAGACATGTTGTGATGTGTAAAGAGCTTTATACCTGACTCTGCTTTACTTTATTCATCTTTACGGGCTTTTAAATGAATAAAAATATATTTCTACATAATTTAGTGATGTAAACAGTTACAGTAGATAAAGGTTTTGTGGTGATGGGAGCCTCACCCTAACCTCCGAATGTCCCCAAATCCTCTAAAATCTGAACTTGTTTACACTTTATTTATTTATTTATTATTATTATTATTATTATTATTACTGTTGTTGTGGTTGTTGTTGTTGTTGTTGTTGTTGTTATTATTATTACTGTTGTTGTGGTTATTATTATTATTATTATTATTATTATTATTACTGTTGTTGTTGTTGTTGTTGTTGTTGTTATTATTACTGTTAATAATCCTGTTGTTGTTGTTGTTGTTATTATTGTTATTATTATTATTACTGTTGTTGTTGTTGTTATTACTGTTGTTACTGTTGTTGTTACTGTTGTTGTTGTTATTACTACTGTAGACTTTTATTATTACTGTTGTTGTTGTTGTTGTTGTTGTTGTTGTTGTGGGGGGCACGGTGGCTTAGTGGTTAGCACGTTCGCCTCTCAGCGCTGGGGTCTTGGGTTCGAGTCCCCATCTGAGCGGAGTTTCCATGTTCTCCCCGTGTCTGCGTGGGTTTCCTCCGGGGTCTCCGGTTTCCTCCCACAGTCCAAAAACATGGAGGTCAGGTGAATTGGGTACTCTAAAAAAAAAATTGTCCGTAGGTGTGTCTGTGTGTGTGTGTGTGTGTCACCCAGTGATGGACTGGCGCCCTGTCCTGGGCTTAGTTGAATAGTGTAATGCCCTGCCCTGCGCCCGGTGAGGGGGTAGGGGACTAACCGCGACCCTAATAAGGATTAAGCGGGTGTGATAATGAATGAATGAATGTTGTTGTTGTTGTTACTGTTGTTGTTGTTGTTATTATTATTACTGTTGTTGCTGTTGTTGTTGTTGTTACTGTTGTTGTTGTTACTGTTGTTGTTGTTACTGTTGTTGTTGTTACTGTTGTTGTTGTTTATTATGATGACTGTTTCTGCAGTAACAGTTCTGTGATACTGTGACGTCGTGTTCAGAACATGTTCAGGAGATGTTGACAGTCCAGCTCTGACTGCTGCCTCTCTGTTAAAAGAGGTGTTTAGTTCTGATCACAGCAGAATCCGTTTCCTCAGGACCGTGTCTGTACTGTCTGCTGGTTTAGACCAGCGGTGCCCGTCAGAACATCTGACCTCTGAGTCGGGTTTATTGCAGCACCTGATTGCAGCTGATGTCGGGCTGTGATTGGAGGCTTTGATCACTTCCTGCAGGTCTTATTTACTACACTGAGCTGTACAGTCTGACCTTTAAAGGTCTGTGACCTCGGCGTTATGAACTGCTTTAGATTAATAGAGGTTTGTTAGGATGCCAGTAGTGCCACATTTTCACACACTAGGGGGCACTGAGCGCACATGTGCCCGGAGTGAAGGGCAGGGCTTCCCATGGTGCCCGGGGAGCAGTTGGGTGTGTCTCGATGGCTCTTTGGTTGGGTCTTTTTAGTGGGACTGAACCAACAGCCTGCTGGTCATGTTGACATGCAGGTTAATAATGTGGACACAGAATAAATGAGTTGACTTCACTGTTTGTGCTCAGCATCCTAACGAGCCTAACGAGCCCAATTTAAAGTCGTGAACGAATGAAAGGTTAATTACAGAGCTCACTGTGCAGGACGCGGTGTAGAACAGCTGTTGATGGGTTCTGTTCTGTAACTGTGTGAACTGTGTGGCTTCTTGAACCCAAAACGTTTCCAAAACTTGAAGAGTTCCTCTCACGAGTCTTGTTTGGTGGCTGGTGCTGTGGGTGTTTAGTGCTGTGAGGCTGATGGTTTACGTGGGTAAGTCTTGTCTTCCACTCTTACACATGACTGCACACAGAGCCTCTGTAAGAGCCGAGCGTGCAGGAGGACCCGCGGAGCCTGTTGAACCGGATGGGTTCTGGCTGATGTGTGGACGTGATGCTGGCCTTGCTGTGGTCCTGTTGGTGTATTCTGTAGACTTTCCTGGTTGTTCAGCCTGTAGTCTCAGTAAGTGATGGAGCACAAAGTGCTGCACGGTGAGGATCCGTCACTAAATAATACAGCGTCCTCAGCTCGGCCCGTGTGTGTGTGTGTGTGTCCTGGTCCAGGTGTGTGTGTGTGTGTGTGTAATCTGACACATGCCAGGGAGCAGCGGGCATGGTGTTGGTGGAGTCTGAGAAGCTGGTATGATGCTGTTGGAGGGGCTCCGGTGTGAGAGATGCTGAAGATGCAGCGAGTGTCTCAGATGTTAATGATGAAGGTCTCTCGCTCCGCTCCACACGCTGATGCTCTGCAGGTCTCTGTGCTTCTCTCACAAACTGCTGAAAATGAGAATGAACAGTTAATGTGACTGAAGTCTGCAGTCGTCGTGGTTGGAGGTGAATTTGAAGCCCAGCAGCAGCTGAAGTGCTCTGACGCGTTCAGAGACCCGACCCAGCTCGGCTGGCATGTGTCGAACATCTCGTCTCCATTCTCCTCCTATAATATGCATCCTAACACCTGTGCCATGCTGGGTGCCCGCTGGTCAGTAAAATGGCGTCTGTGTCCTCCTGGTAGGTGTCGGCAGGGTGGAGGACGTGTCTCCTAAAATGAGCAGTGACGAGGCAGATGACGAGCTCCTGCTGGAGGAGGAGGAGGCGGCTGTGGGGCCCGTGCAGATCGTGGTGGCGGACGAGGACCAACACGAGTTTTCGCTGGACGAGGAAGCCCTGGAGCGCATCCTCCTGCAGGAACACGTCCGGGACCTCAACGTGGTGGTCGTGTCTGTCGCTGGAGCTTTTCGCAAAGGCAAATCCTTTCTGCTGGACTTCATGCTCCGGTACATGTACCAGCAGGTGAGAGCTACACGTTCACCACACCTGGCACCGTCAGTACTGAGCTGGCCTTGGTGGGTACATCAGGACTAATAAACACGGTCAGGGTTAGTGACACTTCATCAAATTACAGCAACAGTCATATCAGAATATTATGACCAACTCTGTCCATTTGAGCTCCACTGAGCATGTATACATACAGCTGCACTGTGTCGGTCTAAATATGACGTGGTGGTGGTGTGTTAGTATGTGTCAGAGTGAAAATAGTGCAGCAACCAGCCGACAGTATCAGGACTAGAGGACCAACACACACTGTGCTGAGCTACTGTCTCTGACTTTACATCTACAAGACCAACAAGGCAGGTGTGTCTGATAGAGGACAGTGTTCAGCAGCTCTGACACACCACCACCACATCAGTGTGCATGTCAGACGTGCAGAAGGTGACGAGGCCGTGATGGACAGGCCGATCTGTGATCAGTAAACAGGATTTCAGGTTTAAATGACGTTTGAAAGCCTCACTGACAGCTGATCAGTAATCAGTGCTCAAACACACTGAAGTGCTTTTCTCTGCTTTCCATGACCAGCAACCCCCCCCCATCCCCCCCACAGAGCTTCACATTTGGGTCGGGTGTCATGGGAGGGGCTATTTTCTGCATGTTCTAATGTTGTGAAATGAGCCAGTGTTTCCTCATTAGACCACTGCCAGTCCTGCCCGGGCACTCTGAGCTGTCCACTCGGGCATCTGTGTGTGTGTGTGTCTGTGTGTGTGTGTGTCTGTGTGTGTGTGTCTGTGTGTGTGTGTGTCTGTGTGTGTGTGTGTGTCTGTGTGTGTGTGTGTGTCTGTGTGTGTGTGTGTGTGTGTGTGTGTGTGTGTGTGTGTGTGTGTGTGTGTGTGTGTCTGTGTGTGTGTGTGTGTCTGTGTGTGTGTGTGTGTCTGTGTGTCTGTGTGTCTGCGGGCTCACCTGTCGAGTCTATTTTCTGCATGTTCTAATGTTGTGAAATGAGCCAGTGTTTCCTCATTAGACCACTGCCAGTCCTGCCCGGGCACTCTGAGCTGTCCACTCGGGCGTCTGTGTGTCTGTGTGTCTGTGTGTGTGTGTGTGTCTGTGTGTCTGTGTGTCTGTGTGTCTGTGTGTCTGTGTGTCTGTGTGTCTGTGTGTCTGTGTGTCTGTGTGTCTGTGTGTCTGTGTGTGTGTGTCTGTGTGTCTGTGTGTCTGTGTGTGTGTGTGTCTGTGTGTGTGTGTGTCTGTGTGTGTGTGTGTGTGTCTGTGTGTGTGTGTGTGTGTCTAAACAAAAACAGACCCTGTTTGTGTTTTAAAAGACTGAACACACTTATAGTCCTGTAAACGGTTGTAAAGGTGCCCAGAGAGGATGCTGGTTCTGATGGTGTTCCTGAGCCCATGCAGTGGTGTTCAGTACAGAGTCCGGCCTGCCCGCCGTCACACACAGCGGCTCTGATGCTCTGAGTCTTTACTGATCTTCTGTGCAGTAACTGAGACGTCAGAGGGACGGTCTGTGCCCTGTGCTGGTCACTGAGCTCCGGCTCCTCCGGCTGGTGTGCGGTGCTGGTGAACTGGTGTGAACTGAGGGAAGTGAAAAGCGCTAAGGTGGCTTTCACTTCACAACATGTGACTGGCACAAGTGTACAGTTTCTCTTTCTTCAGTTCTTCCCGTCAGTGACGCCCCGTTCTCAGCTTTTTTATTTGCTGCAGACTTTTGTTTCATACAGAACATCCCAACAAACAGGAAGTGCTGAAGCAGCCACACACCAGCAGCTCTGACTGCTCCAGAACGTTCATGTGTGTTCACTTCAGCTCTCCTCTTCACCTTCGTTTAATAGTCATTACTCAGAGGCTCATAATGCTGTGTATGTGCCAGCGTTGTGCCAGCGTTGTGCCAGCGCTGGCGCTTTTGCTAACCCGACTTGTTGTGCTGCAGACCTCGGACACGTGGCTGGGGGGACATGATGAACCTTTGACGGGCTTCACCTGGAGAGGAGGCTGTGAGAGAGAGACCACCGGCATCCTAGCGTGGAGCGAAGTGTTTGTGGTGGAGAAACCGGACGGGGACAAGGTAAAAACCCGGTCCATTTAAAGCCCGTACGGGCCTGTGTAGTCCTACATCAGCTCAGCTTGTCGTGAATTTGTGTTCAGAATGAAAACTCTGACTCACTGATGTGTTTCAGGGTTTTGATGCTGATCAGTGAGACTCTGACGTGATTAGAGGGTTTAATTAGACGTAGAACAGCACCGTCACACGTCTGATTAAGTGGATTTAAACGCTCAGCACATCAGTACCTGTTATCAGCCCTTTTGGACATCTCTCTGACTGGTCTGCTCACGTATTTAAACCCTCACCATCTGTGTGTCTGCAGGTCGCCGTGCTTCTCATAGACACGCAGGGAGCCTTCGACAGCCAGTCCACCATCAAAGACTGTGCCACGCTCTTCGCCCTCAGCACCATGACCAGCTCAGTGCAGGTCTGACTCACCAGCACCAGTTCATCTTTCTGTGTAATACTGTCATCTTGTTGCTCAGGTTAAATGTAATAGTTCTGAGTGGCTCGGCTGACTAAGGGTTTCAGTCCCGGGTCACGCTGCTTTACCATCAGCACAGGCTGCGCTCTCTCCTGGTGGGTAGATGGCGCCGTCTCCACATCATTGCCACAGTGAAGCTGGCTCAGGTGTCTGTTGGCTGATGTATCAGCTGGGGACCTGCTGGCTGTGCAGTGATGATGCAGCTGTCTGACTGCACAGCTTCAGAGGAGGCTGTGCTGGTCCTCGCCCCCCTGCTGTCGGGAGCAGTGCCCGTGTTTGGGGGAGTCGTAGAGAATGGGTGGGTTAAGTTTTCTGGGCAGAAGGTGGTTGTTGGGGGTGAAGTGATGCCACATAAAGACTAAAGAGCCGTGTTTGTGAAGCCGGTTTGACTCCTGTTGTTTTTGTCCTGTTCAGGTTTATAATCTGTCTCAGAATGTGCAGGAGGATGATCTTCAGCATCTTCAGGTACTTCAGCCTGGCTGCGTCACCGTGTCTGAAGGCTTGTTAAAGGAACATTTCTTTATTGAACACCTGCTGGACGTGGCTCTGGGCTGCTTTGTGCTTTTACACAGATGTGGAAATATTTTTAGCTTCTGTGACCATCCAAAAGAGCCAGACATCCGAAAGCGCTGCAGCTTCCCCAGCTTACATCTACAGCAGCTGATTTAGTGTAAACTTAAAGCACATGACCAGTGCAAGTGATGCAGCCAGAAAGTCAATCAATCAATTCATGCTTAATAGCTCCGCCCCATATTTGAATGACTAATTGACTGAGTGAGTGATGATGATATGAACCATGTTTGTGTGTTTATCTTGTAGCTTTTCACAGAGTACGGAAGACTAGCGATGGAGGAAATCTATGAGAAACCGTTTCAGGTATCAGTCAGTCTTCACTGAGACTCTCATCTTCAGATTATTAATGAAATGTAATCAACTTAAACTGAAATGAGAATAAAGGGGTGATTTTAATAAACATAAGTAAATAAAACAGTAATGGAGTTCAAATAAAAAGTAATAAAGTAATTAAACAGAAGTAGAGATAAGAGCTTTAATTGGGGAAAATAAAGAAAAGGTAGTAAAACTCAGTAAATAAGATCAGTCAAAGGTTAGTACTGTATAAATATTACACAAAGCTTTGTATATTATTGTGTTTAACGCTTTAACTATTCTGATGTTTTCTAGTCGCTGATGTTTCTCATTCGAGACTGGAGTTACCCTTATGAACATGAATATGGCCTGGAAGGAGGGAACAAGTTCCTCGAGAAAAGACTGCAGGTGTGTCTCATGTTCTTACACATCTGAGGGCATCAGAACTAGTGATGTACTGATGTGGGTTCTTCAGCAGCTGATGCTGACATTTAGAGTGCAGGCTGGCTGATATAATACACCTGACACTAGAGGGAGCTCTAACATTGTTCTACAGCAGCTACACTGATAAGACTGCCTGTAGAGTGGTGATACTGACACTGGGGGGAGCTCTAACATTGTTCTACAGCAGCTACACTGATAAGACTGTCTGTAGAGTGGTGACACTG
>BRDA01011173.1:71411-94662 GCA_036984385.1 Crenuchus spilurus | reverse complement strand
CCGCAAAAGGAGGCCCAACACCTACTAATAAATTATTGTGGTCTAAAACCAGGTGTTTCAGTTTCATTGTCTAACCCCTGTATATATATATATATATATATATATATATACACACACACATACATATGATAGTTTATTTGTGAAATCATAAACAACAGTGAACATTTTCCATGATATTCTCATTTTGATGTGGCCCTATATATGAGAGTAGATAGGCTGTGTCTCAGGGCAGGCAAAGGGGACTAGACTTCATTAAACCTTTTAGAGACCAGAGGAGGATTCCACAATATCATATTATCAGTGTCATATTAGCATGAGAAATGGGTTAGACAGAAAGAGAGAGTGGTTTGGTTAGATGATAGCAAGCCATGTTTCCCTTTCTCCATGCAGGGACCACACAAATGGAGTTCTAAGATTTGAGGTTGTGTTGTGTACATCACATTATATCTCCAGTTCCACTGATATTCCACTTTTCCACATTGTTCTTCTTTTGTAGGAGTTTTATAGATTTCCAAAAATGTTAGATTCTTTTGAGGAGGTGGAAGTTGTATACGGCACAAAGCCAAAGGAAAGTCCTCGTTCTGACCAATTACGAAAAAATAAATTTAGTAACACATTGTATATACAGTGTGAGTTTGGTAGCAGCCTATCCTGGTGGTTAGGTCACTGGTTCAGTCCCGTGGCAGGACTTGACTGAAGTGCCCTTGAGCAAGTCACCTAACCTTGCACCCCGATACACTGTGAACAGGGTCTGCCTCTCACCTCATGCATATGTACTCACTGGCCTCATGTGTGTTCACTAATCTGTGTATATGTGTGTTTTTTCTCTGCACCGATGTCAAATTTCTGTGGTTGTGCACTTTCAATTTAAAATATTGATCATATTTTATACATCCAGATCCTATTGCTCACACAAACTTTTTTAAACTCTTATATACTGTGTTTTCTTTTTAATTTTTACTCAATTCATTTAAAATGTAGAAATCTGCATGTATGTATGTAATGATGAGGAATCTTTATCTCTTCTCTCTCTGGCTCAGGCGGGTATGATCCGGACAGACCAGGAGGAGTTTTTCATCGAGCCGGTGGAGACGGGACATCATGTGATTGAGCAGGAGGATGGAGGTGGTGGTCGTCCTCACATTGTGTACCGCTCTGCTGCCGTGAAGAAGCCACCTGCTAGTCCACTATCTGCAGACTTCCATACCAGAGGTCAGTTGTGTTCTAAACTGGGAGTGCCACAACATTCTGCCTCAGGGTATTCTGATAGGCTGAAAGACAACGCATATAAAGAAGGGAGTTGGGTTTGCAAATTGAGCTTTGGAGACATAAGCTTGTTTATTTGGCTGCTATCTGTTGTCAGTGTAAGTGAAGAAACCTGGGGTTGCTTTCATAATGTTGATGACTGTTGTGCTGTTTTGATTCTGTGATGGTTTCCTCACATATTGCCTTGCCAAGACACACTGACTTTCATTTAGATTTGGTGTGAAATATTCCATGTTTTACTCAGTATGTAATTTCTGACATTGTTTTGGATCTTGGAGCTTTGGTGCTACATCTGCACTGTGACTTTGTGTAGTGTCATTATGGTCATAAGGGCCAACTGACTAAGCTAAGTTTCATGTTCAAACTGGACACATTCTGCTAATAGTATATACGAACGTGGAACGGTATAAGTTATGTGCATTGTGAAAAGAAAATGCACTTGTCGCACTCATGCATATGCATATGTGGGAGGAGTATGTCACGATGCTGTCAGAATTTGCACAATTACACCACAATGTATGCGTGAGTACAGATATAGTCAAACTCACAAGCTTTTGGGAAATCATGTTTGTAATGCTGTAAAATTATTAAAATAGATAGATAAATAGATAGATAGATTCTTTCTTTCTTTCTTTCTATACTTTCTTCACTATCTATAGTGGTGATAGTGGCCTTCAGCTCTTCTGAATTGTTGGGTCTGGTTAGGGGTTGGGGTTAAGGTCAGGCCAGAGTTTGCTGGCCAATTAAGAACAGGGATACCATGGTCCTTAATCCAGGTACTGGTAGCTTTGGCACTGTGTACTGGTGCCAAGTCCAAGTTCAGCATTTGCAGGAGAAGCAATCGTTTTGGAAAGTCTTGCAAACCAATAAGTGTTAAGATTACCAGATTAATAGACTCTCCACTCTGCATAGCAATGAATAAAAGCTGATAAATTGTACACTTTTTCTTTGGTAGGGTCTAGAGCTATATTAGGAGCACATGAAGTCCCACATCACTTCCATTGTATTGTTCCTCTGTTTATAGAGAACAATAGTAAGCTCTTGCTGATCTGATCAGTCTAGCACTATTGGTCACACAAAGGAACATGTGTTAACAGTGTTAAAAAAAATAATCAGTGTTAAACATTAGTACTGTCAACATGTTAATTTAGGTAAATTGTGATAGTTTTAAATGTTTCACTTATGACTGATCATAGGACCATAAACTGCACACTTTATTTTCCACTGTCTAACTCCATGTCCCTATAGGATGCAGGGCAAAGGGGAACTAGTTGGTGTTCACCCACACATCCATTTTCTGTGCAAATTTGGCAATTGCAGTATTCTGATTCAGTCCCCTATTGTCAGTTCTTTAAGATATTATTGTTCTTTAATACAAATGAATTTATTTTCTATTTCTGTTTTTTAAATCTACTCTTCTTCATTAATAGTGTAGTATCTCAGTGATGTTACTGCATTTACTTTGCTGTGTGAAGAATGTGATCTAATGAAGCTGAAACATTCATTGTTTTGTATTTTGTATCACAAATAAATATTTTGAACAAGCAAACATACCTTGGAATATAAACCACACATCACTCATCATTTCCCTCTTTACAGTCTCATAACAATCTCTAACTGATCCGAAATGAGCTCATACACTCACTCTGAAATCACAGGGTATCCACTAAGAAAGGAAGCCTGGTGCATCTGTAATGCACATAATGCTCTGATTGATTTTTTTACTATGGTTAGTATGAAAATGTGACCAATTTACATCTTCTCAATTTATCCTGAGGCAGTTCTCTGAATATGGAAGTAACTATGAGTGACTTGAATTGTTAGAGACAGATATAGTGGCACACAATGCCCAAAACACACATTTATTGCAACAAACACACACATAATACATGTCTTTTTAAGCTGGTGTTCTGTTGTCAATACAAATTCAGTTGAACCATGTGAATTAAACTTGCCTCATGGATTGACGGCACTTGGGTGGACCACTCCCGGTTGCAAAATGTGGGCCACATATATGCCAGATTAGGACCACGTATCAGCCATATGTAAGTAGCACTGTCATATCTCTGCCAGAAGTGGACCACATCTGTTTTAGAACATGTGGGCCAAATAGATGTTTTAATATGTGGGCCACTGATGGCTCATATGTAAGTAGCACTGTCATATCTCTGCCAGAAGTGGACCGCATCTGTTATGGTACATGTGGGCCAAATGTGTATTTTCAATATAAGGGCCACATTTGGCTCACATGCAGTTTCCCAGTGCTGACAGTGGGCCAGCAGTGCCATTTCTCAGCCAAAAGTGGCTCACATCCGTATGCTATCTGGGAAATGTTGCTAGGCCTAAGAGGTGGAGCTTAGAGCCCAGTACAGTCTTTAGTCTTGACACAGACAGGTATGTCATTGCAGGTTTCCAAAGCCCACACTGTAAAAGAAACACCTGTTTGTTTTGCATTGCTGTAAAATTGAGAGATTATTGGGAGAAATTACTAATTAGGAAAACAGCAGGAGAAAGGATTAAAAATAGGGTATTCCTGTGAAAATTAAGAGTGTTGGCAGGTATGGTGAATGGTCACACATTGTATCTCATCTGGTGGCAGATTTAAATGAGTTAAAGGTACAAACATCAATTTCTCTGAATGGGTCGCCAATGAGACACTCAGTTCTATAGGGTTAATACCCAGGCCTCAGCCAGATAGGCTTAAGCAGCTTAGCCTATGTCCTGTGGAATCACTGTAATGTGTGTAATGCAGGATTGAGCTAATAAAAGACTACCTGCTCCCTGCCAGTGTCATTGGTTTACATTCAGATAGGTGGGTCAGAATTCTTTTAATTATGCAAAGGGGCTTCCAGCTGATGACTTCTGTCCACTGGCAGCTGTGTTGTGCTTCTGCTGTATTCAAGACAAAATAGCAAAGCACAAATCATTCAAACAGTGAGGTTTCTAACTTTTATTTTGATAGTTTGACACAGAAAGTAAGTTAGCATGTTTTGACACCCTTAGCAAAAAATAGTATACTTCGAGTACATGTTATTAAGTATACTTAAGTATAAAGTTATTATTAAGTATTAAATATTTATATTTAATATTAGTTATACTAATTATATTTATATAATTAATATAATATATTTAAAATTAATTATACTTAAGTATAAAAATAAAAGTAGTTCCCCTAAGTGTACTTTTATTTAGCAAGTACACTGATAAAAATATATACTTATAATATATTTATAAATATATAAATAAGTATACTTACTTGGGACTAAATTGGCCCACTTTAAGTTCAAATACATAAAAAGTACGCTGGAAGGATACTCTATAATTTTTATTTAAAAAATTAAACACTTGCATATACTACTTTTTGGTAAGGACAGTTAATGGGATAATTAACATTAATATGAACTGTGCTCAGATTATCAGAAAGCTCTCTGAAATGTCAAGTAACATTAGTCTCTGCATTTTAAACTGCATACCGACACACTAAACAGTACGCAAAATATAGTACACCACTGTTACAAGTGCTTTAAGTAGGAAAGCTATAAAGCTTTTATCCAAAGTGACTTACAATAGTGGGAAAGTACAGATGCGAAAAAAATAATACTAGAGTTGTACTAGTATTGCAATTCCACAAATGTTGTATCACATCACTACACATATAGTATTTTACTTCCTTGGCTACAGTGGAATCAGCTTATAGCTAGCTAAATTTTTAGGAGATGGGTTGGGCTTTGATTCATAGTAACAAATGTGCCAATATATTAAATCCCTTCATAAGCATGCTTGAGTTCCATGTGGAAGGAAAAAGAAAAAAATAAATTATTGGAGGCTTATTTCAGCAAATAGGCTTATCTCACTGTGATTAATTCTATGACCAGTACATCATTGAAAATAATATTTGGAGTTATGTTACGCTACTTCAAGGGTGAAATGGAGCAATGCTTTCTTTTAACAGATCAAGCGATTAACAATGATAAGTTCTAATAAGCTGACCATTGCTGTTTAAGCTGATCGGTATCAACACTGCTGTGTGAATACACTATTCCGTGGCCTCTGACCATTCTCAGAGAAGACCAAACAGAACTTAATATAAATCAATTTGTGGACTTAGGCTAAATGAAGATCCTCAGTGGTGTGTGTCTTGACTGACTGTAATGATAGCCACCTTTCTTCTCTTTTTCTTTTAATTCTCCAGTGGCCCTGAATATGCGAACAGATTCGCTGGCTGAATAAAAACGCTTGCGAAACGATTTTGTCTGAAAGCCTAATGTTCAGATGGGCAGGGCGACCTGTCCTTGGCAGCATGAATCTTCGTGTTGTGCCGTGTGCCTCTCCATCAACACTACAGACCATAAGCAGCTCTCTCAGCAGTTGGCACAAATGAAGAAAAGATTGGATTATGTAGTACTAAGCTGCGATGGATTGTAACCTGCGTGTGATAGTGAGGAGAGAACATTTAGGCTGCACAAGAAGTACTCCTGTTACTATGGAGCTCAAAAGCTTATAGTGCTGCTTAACACACCTGAGACTGGTTCTGTAAGTTTCTGAATGTGATACTTCATACTTCACATGTTGATTGAATGTGTTTAACTATTCTCACCTTACTCCATGTTTGGTGTCTGAAGCTTGCTTCACTAGCTAATGCTCTTGCTTATGTGGTTTTATAAATAGAATATTATTCCTATTAAAATGGGCAAAAGTTTACAATATATATATATATATATATATAAACAAAAGGATTGGAATACCTGCACATTCATTATTTGTACTGAAATCAAGGATAATAAAAGCAGACTATGTTGCTTTTGTTGAGTATCAGAGTAATCTCTGATGTCCAGGGAAGGCTTTGTACCACATTTTGAAGCATTGCTGTGATGATATAATTGCATTCAGTGACAAGATCAGGAAGCTGGATGATCACCAAACATCTCTTCACTAACTCCACCAACTCATCCCAAAAGTACTGGAACACCAACATTCCAGAGAACATAGTTAAGAGCTCAATGGTGTGTGTGTGTGTGTGTGGGGGGGTTATACACCTGTAGAACACACCAGATAGGCTAATGTTTATCAACTCCAAAGAGTCCTATTCTGTTGGCAGCACTTCTCTGCAGGGACTAGACAAGCTGTGTGTTCAAACCTATACACTCACTGTCAACAACTTGAGGGAGACTAAAAAGTGGTGACACTGTCCTACCTCACTGTTTTATCATAGAAGATAAAATATCCGGAGCAACAGCATTTGTGAATTTTATCAGAGTCTCCAACATGATTTTTTCTTCTGAAGTAAAGTATGTGTTGTCAGGGAAAATCTCCAATTTAATGAGTGACTCCAAATTTTTGAGTATATATGGTGTGAATGTCTTCCTTTACATCACTACTCCTCACTCAACTATGCTTGTTTACAGTGCTGGCTCTAGGCATGCGGGTGCCCAAAGCATGTAACCACCTATATATATAGTTCCCTCCATAATTATTGGCACCCTTAAAATAAATATATTTTTATTGCAGAATAATAATCTCACTCCGAAAAAGTTTAGTAAAAAGCAACCTTCAACTCAAGTGAAAAAAATGAAAGAAAAAATCCTGACTAAGAAATAATTATTTACCATAAAATGACCTGTTCCACAATTATTGGCACCCTTAACAATTTCCTGGAAATAAATGTATTTGAACCATTTTTGTCATTTCTACTGTAGTTATAAAGTGGGTCAAAGTATCTAGGAACCTTTAATTAGTAATTAATAATTTCCTGTTTCCCTGGGGTATAAATATGGCATCATACAAAGGCCTATTTCTTTTACTCACTCTTAAACATGGGAAAGAGAAGAGAACACACTATTCAAGTAAGCCAGATGTGTGTTGACCTTCATAAATCAGGCAATGGCTACAAGAAAATAGCCACTCACCTGCAGATGCCCTTATCTACAGTCAGAGCAATCATCAAAATGTTCAAAACATCTGGAACTGTGACAAACAAGCCTGGAAGAGGATGCAAGTGTATCTTGCCACCATGCACAGTGGGAAGGATGGTAAGAGAAGTAAAAAGTTCTCCAAAGCTCTTTATGAGGTTATGAGGTCTCCCAAACAAACATTAGGCACTATCTACATGCCAACAAGCTGTTTGGGAGGTATGCATGGATAAAGCCTTTTCTGAGTTATACTCATAAGCGTAAACGGGTGGAGTTTGCCAAGTGGTACTGGGATTTTAAATGGGACCGCATGCTTTGGTCAGATGAGACCAAGATAGAGCTTTTTGGCAACAAACACTGTAAACGTAACACCAAGGATGAGTATGCAGAAAAGCACCTCATGCCCACTGTTAAGTATGGGGGAGGATCGGTGATGCTGTGGGCCTGTTTCTATCCCAAAGGACCTGGGAACCTTGTAAGGATACATGGGATCATGAACTCTTTGAAATATCAGGACATTTTGAATCAGAATCTGGTGGCCTCTGCCCGAAAGCTGAAGATGGGTCATCACTGGGTCTTTCAGCAAGATTAAACATGTGGCCAAATCTGCTCAAAAATGGTTCACAAGGCACAAAATCAAGCTCCTATCATGGTCGTCTCAGTCCCCAGACCTCAACCCAATAGAAAACCTGTGGGGTGAGCTGACGAGGAGAGTGCATAGGAGAAGACCCAGGACTCTGGACAATTTAGAGAGGTTGTGCAAAGAGGAATGTTCAAAGATGCTTCTTTCTGTATTCTCCCGTCTTGTGAAGAGTTATAGGAGAAGATGAAGTGCTGTCTTGTTGGCAAAAGTAGGTTGTACAAAGTATTAAAACCAGGGGTGCCAGTAATTGTGGCACACATGATTTCATTCAAAAGATTTATTTCTTAATGTGTGATTTTTTCCCCACCAAATAAAGGCACTTGAATTAAAGCATAGATTTTTATATATATATATATATATATATATATATATATATATATATATATATATATATATATTGCTGCATATACTATCGAACGAAAGGGACATGTGGTTTTCCTTGAAGACGTGTTGAGCCCCCCAAAAATTGTGGTGCCCCACGCACAGCGCATGGTCCATGTGTGCGGAACTCCACCCCTGCTTGTTTAAGCAAGAGCAAATCACATAAATGAGCAGTCACATCCACCACCAGTGACTTGTGTGTCAGTGTCAGTGTGTGCACAAGCAAAAAATAAATAAATGACTGCAATCCCAATTTCATCAATAACAGTAAAGGTTCCTATTTTTCCATGAACAATACTTTGGTTGTTTGTGTGTTATGCAGTTCTAAAAATGAGTTTGACCATAGAAATTATCTATTGTAAGTATCACTCAGACCAGTGGGCATAGCACTGCAGTGATGCATAGTTGTGCCATGAAGCAGATGATGGATGCGTGAGTTTTGTTTAGTTTTATAGGATTTGGTTCAGAGGGGATGCTAAAGCAATCAGAGAGTTAGTGATGTTTGAAAGTGAAGGGAATGTAATATAAAATGGTTCAAATTTATTGGATTGAAGCGGGGATATCCTGAAGCTGTTGTGGTTTTGCTAATTATACCTGAGGTTTTCTTCAGGTGGTCAGGCATTCATCACCCAACCAAAAACTGTCAAGCTGGGAGGTCCAGCATTATAATTTAGAATTTGGTAGGCCAGACCACCTACAACAGATGGGTGGATACAAGAATGCTTACAACACATCAATCAGCTATAGCATTAACAATACTATCTACACTTATGTTCCATTTTAACACTGACCGTATACAAAGTAGGTGCACTTTGTAGTTCTACAGTTACAGATCTGTTTCTCTGTAGTATACTTTACTTTATTAATCTCCTTGCACAACTCTGCTGTATCTGATCCACTTGTACCAGCACAACACAGAATGGACCACCATCACTATGTCAGTGTCACTGCAGGGCTGAGAATGATCCACCACACCAATAATACCTGGTCAGTGGTGGTCTTGTGAGGGTCTTGGCCATTGCAGAACAGGGTGAAAGAGTCTAGAAAAGAATACAGAGATGGTCTACAATCTGTAATATATACTACTCACAAAAAATTTTGATTATTTGGTTCTTTGGTGAAATTTATGGAAAATGTAAAAAGTTTACAGTGATATTATATCATGAAAGTAGGGTATTTAAGTAGAAGCATACAATGATAATTTCCTCATCTCAAACAATTTATTGAAACAAAAGCTTCACTACCAGGCACAGGTATCATCGTCCACAGTGGTGGGTATACCCCAACAAAAAATGTCAATGTCTCAATAACATCATGTGCCCTTGAACGTCAATTACAGCTTGACAACAATGTGTCATGCTGTTTGCTAATCGACTTAGGCATGGCATCCCACTCTTCTTGAACGGCAGCCCTGAGGTCATTGAGGTTTAGGGGTACAAAGATATGAGCCTCTTACAGGGCGACTCAGCTGATCCAATAGGTTTTCTATGGGATTCAGGTCTGGAGAAAATGCAGGACACTCCCTTTGAGGTACCCCAGTCTCCAGCAGCTGTTCCCTAATGATGAGACCTCGATGGATCATTGTCATCCACTGAGATGAAATTAGACCTGTGTTGTTCATGCAGAGGCACAATGAATGGATTTATGATGTTATTCAATTAGTATGGGCTTGTCACTGTACCATTCACAAAGTGCATGCAGTTCTGTATTGACTAGACACACTAACATCACCAGGAAAGTCCCATCTGGTGACAACAGTGGCTGATGCATAGTGTCTCCTTCACATCTCCAACATCATTGGCGGCCATTATTTTTGCTCAGTATGAATCAACTTTCATCAGTGAACAGCACTGAGGCCCACTGGTCCCTCATCCAGCATAAATGCTCCTTGGCCCATGCAAGATGATGATACCTGTGCCTGGTGGTGTGGTCAGATACTCTTACAGGTCGTCTAACACGCAGACCACCCTAATGTAAATGGTTTCGAATGGTCTGCCATGACACTTGGGTGCCTCTCACCTCCCTTAAATGTGCCTGGTTGTTGTGTGGCATTAATCATCTGGTTCCGCAGGGCACTGTTCACAATGAAGTAGCCAAAGGACGTTCACTTTTATGTCTTTTTGTGACTCTTTCATTCTCTCTGTATCTCTATTGCAACCTGCTAATGTATGTATGTACAAGTATGTACATCATGCATGGGGCACTTAAAACACACAAAGTGGTAAAGTAAAGACAGGCATGCAGATATGTTGATAACCAAAAGAAAATAGAAATGAAAACAAAAGTATTAACTCTAGTTAGTAAAGGGTAGAAGGGTAGTGTTTTAGTAGTTATATTACGTGAAATAATTGCCCAGATCATAGGAGGAACTGTTCCTACAAATTCTTGTCTGATTTTATTCTAGCACACTGAATGGTCCTCATGTGTTATGGTTACATTCATAACCAGCATTTTCCACAGGGGCTTGAGGTCACCCTTATTCCAGATCACCTTGTAGTATAATAATAGGCCATGTTCAATTACTTATATGGTTTGGGAGTAATTTTCTGGTTGATTGCTCTAACATAATGAACAAGTAATCAATCACTTAAAAATTAAACAGTGTGACGTGTGAAATTTATATTCCTTCTCTTTGTTGTATGGCAAATTAGGTTACTTACAAATACATCAAAAATACATCAAAAATAACTTACATTAAAAGCCTCAAATATTAATCAAATGCTGTGAAGTCAACAGTTATTCATTTAATAAAGATTGTGATACATGATTGTATCAGCACATTTCCTGATGGCTGTGGATTTGCCATAGGTTTTTTGGCAGGCATGGCAGGAATTACATATCACACAACAGCAGTGATCTGTGGTTGGCTCATTTATATGTCAGTCAAGTCCCCCATTTCTTGTCCAGGTTGGTGGACAGGAGGGATATGCCGTTGGTGCCTTTGATCAGTAAAATCCTCCAGACTGTCTGACTTTAGGTCTGGTGTGTGAGGCTAAAGGAAACATACTTAAAAACACTAGCACGCAATTGATTCAGCAGTAGCACAAAGGGAAACATATAGAGATTATGTTTCAGATTATTTTTGGGCAATGAAAAAATAAGATAACTATATTAATTTGCTGTATTGTATTGTGATAAGTGTCAGTGCTGTATTGTATTGTGAATGATGTCAGTGCTGTATTGTGTTGTGAATGGTGTCAGTGCTGTGTTGCATTATAAGTGTCAGTGGTGTATTGTATTGTGAATGTTGTCAGTGCTGTATTGTATTGTGAATGTTGTCAGTATTGTATTGTGAATGTAGTCAGTGCTGTATTGTATTGTGAATGGTGTCACTATTGTATTGTGAATGTTGTCAGTGCTGTATTGTATTGTGAATGTTGTCAGTGCTGTATTGTATTGTGAATGATGTCAGTGCTGTATTGTGTTGTGAATGGTGTCAGTGCTGTATTGCATTATAAGTGTCAGTGCTGTATTGTATTGTGAATGTTGTCAGTGCTGTATTGTATTGTGAATGTTGTCAGTATTGTATTGTGAATGTAGTCAGTGCTGTTTTGTATTGTGAATGGTGCCACTATTGTATTGTGAATGTTGTCAGTGCTGCATTGTATTGTGAATGGTGTCAGTATTGTACTGTGAATGTTCTCAGTGCTGTATTGTATTGTGAATGGTGTCAGTGCTTTATTGTATTGTGAATGTTGTCAGTGCCGTATTGTATTGTGAATGGTGTCAGTGCCGTATTGTATTGTGAATGGTGTCAGTGCCGTATTGTATTGTGAATGGTGTCATTGCTGTATTGTATTGTGAATGTTGTCAGTGCTGTATTGTATTGTGAATGGTGTCAGTGCTTTATTGTATTGTGAATGGTGTCAGTGCCGTATTGTATTGTGAATGGTGTCAGTGCCATATTGTATTGTGAATGGTGTCATTGCTGTATTGTATTGTGAATGTTGTCAGTGCTGTATTGTATTGTGAATGGTGTCAGTATTGTATTGTGAATGGTGTCAGTGCTGTATTGTATTGTGAATGGTGTCAGTGCCGTATTGTATTGTGAATGGTGTCAGTGCCGTATTGTATTGTGAATGTTGTCAGTGCTGTATTGTATTGTGAATGGTGTCAGTGCTGTATTGTATTGTGAATGGTGTCAGTATTGTATTGTGAATGGTGTCAGTATTGTATTGTGAATGTTGTCAGTGCTGTATTGTATTGTGAATGGTGTCAGTATTGTATTGTGAATGTTGTCAGTGCTGTATTGTATTGTGAATGGTGTCAATGCTGTATTGTATTGTGAATGTTGTCAGTGCTGTATTGTATTGTGAATGATGTCAGTATTGTATTGTGAATGTTGTCAGTGCTGTATTGTATTGTGAATGGTGTCAGTATTGTATTGTGAATGTTGTCAGTGCTGTATTGTATTGTGAATGGTGTCAGTATTGTATTGTGAATGTTGTCAGTGCTGCATTGTATTGTGAATGGTGTCAGTATTGTATTGTGAATGGTGTCAGTGCTGTATTGTATTGTGAATGTTGTCAGTGCTGTATTGTATTGTGAATGGTGTCAGTATTGTATTGTGAATGGTGTCAGTGCTGTATTGTGAATGGTGTCAGTATTGTATTGTGAATGTTGTCAGTGCTGTATTGTATTGTGAATGGTGTCAGTATTGTATTGTGAATGTAGTCAGTGCTGTATTGTATTGTGAATGGTGTCAGTATTGTATTGTGAATGTTGTCAGTGCTGTATTGTATTGTGAATGGTGTCACTATTGTATTGTGAATGTTGTCAGTACTGTATTGTATTGTGAATATTGTCAGTGCTATATTGTATTGTAAATGTTGTCAGTACTGTATTGTATTGTGAATGTTGTCAGTGCTGTATTGTATTGTGAATGTTGTCAGTGCTGTATTGTATTGTGAAAGTTGTCAGTGCTGTATTATATTGTGAAAGCTGTCAGTGCTGTATTGTGTTGTGATAAGTGTCAGTGCTGTATTGTATTGTGAATGGTGTCACTATTGTATTGTGAATGTTGTCAGTACTGTATTGTATTGTGAATATTGTCAGTGCTGTATTGTATTGTGAATGTTGTCAGTGCTGTATTGTGTTGTGAAAGCTGTCAGTGCTGTATTGTGTTGTGATAGGTGTCAGTGCTGTATTGTGTTGTGATAGGTGTCAGTGCTGTATTGTATTGTGAATGGTGTCACTATTGTATTGTGAATGTTGTCAGTACTGTATTGTATTGTGAATATTGTCAGTGCTGTATTGTATTGTGAATGTTGTCAGTGCTGTATTGTGTTGTGAAAGCTGTCAGTGCTGTATTGTGTTGTGATAGGTGTCAGTGCTGTATTGTGTTGTGATAGGTGTCAGTGCTGTATTGTGTTGTGATAGGTGTCAGTGCTGTATTGTATTGTGAATGTTGTAAGTGCTGTATTGTATTGTGAATGTTGTCAGTGCTGTTTTTTATTTTGATATGTGTTCTCCCTGTCTCTGTGTGGGTTTCCTCCGGGGTCTCCGGTTTCCTCCCACAGTCCACAAACATGGTGGTCAGGTGAATTGGTACTCTAAATTGTGTGTGTGTGTGTGTGTGTGTGTGTGTGTGTGCGTGTGCACCCAGAGATGGACTGGCGCCCTGTCCTGGGCTTAGTTGAATTGTGTAATGCCCTGCCCTGTGCCCAGTGAGGGCGTAGAGGACTAACTGCGACCCTGATAAGGATTAAGTGGGTGTGATAATGGATGGATGGATTATTACTGATTGTTAAATGTTGTCAGTAATGTAATGTGAGTGCTTTTTGTATTTTTTCTGCACAGTATATCTGATTGCTAAGTGTTCTGTAAGTATTACTGAGTGGTGTCACTAAAGTAATATGAGTGATGTCAGTGCTTTTCTGCACTAGTGTCTGTACTGTATTGTATTGCTGAATGGTGTCAATGCTATATAATACTTAACTATGTTATTCTATGGATATCTCTCTCTCTCTCTCTCTCTCTCTCTCTCTCTCTCTCTCTCTTTCTCTCTCTGTGTGTGTCTCTCTCTCTGTGTGTGTGTGTGAGTGTGTGTGTGTGAGAGAGAGAGAGAGAGAGAGAATCTGGAGGGGGAAGATGGATCAGTCTATTCTGAACATGAGCGCCTGACTCCAGAGCAGCTAATAAAGGAGTAAAATGTTCAGGAGCAGGGGAACATATCTGAGTTTCCATAGGAACGTCTAGTGGTTGGATGTGAATCTGAAAGGAAGGCAGGATTTGGTGGAGATAGACAGTTTCTGTTGCGTTGTTACTGACACCTGCTCTTGTGCTGACACCACTTTTAGTGTGTGTGTGTGTGTGTGTGCGTGTGTGTGTGTGCGCGCGCGAGTGTGTGTGAACCCAATGAACACACACACACACACTAGCCCTGCCTTTACAGTATGATGCAAGCTTTGAGTTAATGAAATGTGTGGATAGGCTGAGTGATGTAGTTAGAGTGGTTGGGGAGGTGAACACACAAGGTTTTACTTTTAGAAAGAGCCAGACAGTCATGTGACTCAGGGCCCACTGGACTGCATGCTGTGCTCCTCCATAGATGGCTTTTGCTTTCCTAGAATTTATATTTCATATCCCCTGCTGAGACCTTCCTGCTGATAGCTGGTTAACAAGCGCCTAGGTTTGTGGGTGTGACAATCTGATGGTGATTATCATGTTGTAGCACTTCACCTAAAGCTGCATTTAGAGCATTTTGTAAAGCTTCATTACAGATAAGCTGGGAAGAAATTATAATAAAAATATAGTAGATAATAAGGGGCAAAGATTCAGATACAATACTCATAACTGAAGATGCAAAACATGTGCTTAGTTCTTGGATAAGCCTACAGGTGGATGATTTACTATTATTATAACATTAATACATGCAGCAATACACTTTCTAAGACAGGTTATTCTATATGTCCAAATATTTGTGGTCACCCCCATGTAATGAATGCATTCAGCTACTTCACGTTGCATCCATTGCTGACAGAGATGTACACACACAGCTTATGTAGTCCTTGTAAAGAAGTAATTACCAATATAATATGACTCTCTGGAGCAAATAAACATAAACCTATGACACCATGTCTAATGCCAGGTGTGGGAAAGAGGGGTATAAAGCCCCCCCAGCATTGAGCTGTGGAGCGGTGGAACTGTGTTCTCTGGAATAATGGTGCTCCATCCAGTACCTTTGAGATGGTCAAAAGAAAGCCTTTCCTGGACAGGAGAGACAGATACTCCAACAAAAACAAGATAACTCTTTCAATACCCTTGATTTCAGAAGAAACAATGAATGAGCAGTGGTCACAATACTTTTGGCCGTATAGCGTTTTTAGATTCTGGAATGCTCCTGCAAGAGGAAAACATCAACAAGATAATGGCTGCCACAGATACTGCAGGCCTCTTTGAAACTACTCCTTATGCAGAAATATATTGGGAGGTCCAGTAGAACACCTGGTGATTTTAAGAGCTGGTGGAACATGCATTCCTTACTGTATCATGGCCATTACAGCTGTTCCACTGATGAAGTTCCCAATTTCTTGTCTGCATCAAGGGAGGCTTACTCTGGCCAGTGCACAGAGATGCACTCAGGCAGATGGAGCACCACAAGGCATATCCCACAATGCATCACCTGCTGTATCTACAGCCACACCCTGAGGGGTTTCTACAATCAGAGCCGTCAAGTCTATTCTAGGGAACTTCATGAGAAATAATTGTTCTTTTATACGTTTGCTATAGTGCAAGGCGAGAAGTTGACCTTTGCTCAGGTCATCTTTGTTTTGTTTAATTAGGCTGAATGGAGCGAGACAGCTGTCTGGTCTGACTCATTTTGGCTTAGTCGTTTCTTTGGTCAATTGTTGTGGTCTGCAGCAGTGGGCGGCGAGTGTAGTATCTACCAAAGCTGCGTAGTAGCACTTAATTGTCACATTTACTCAGTCCAGAATTTGTAAAATCCCATTTGAGTTCATGTGTAACACCCACATGAGCAGCACATAATAGTGACTCATAGAGCATAGTGGCTCACTAAATCATAACTGGCATATGCTGCCTTTCATATGGTGCTGTTGGACGAGGTCTTGCACAATAACATTGACTCCACAATATCACGTTTAGCATCTCTTATGCAAAATCAAGCAAGCATATGTTTTGAGGATGTTCTTTGGCTTTGCTTGAATTATTGTCGTTGCAAAATCCAAAATAAAGACAATTAATAATGCAATGTACAAAGTAATACAGTACTGGTAATCGTTATAGATAAAATTTGCACCTGTTTTAGGTGAAAATTCTCAATTCTTATATATTTTAACAAATTAAGACCAATAGTACAGTGTTCTATATGTTTTTATAAAAAAAAAAAAAATAGAAAGAATAAGCATTCTTTATATGTGCAGATCTGGGCTGTATTTGACTAGCCAATATTGTCCCTCTGTGACTTCTTCTCTGAGCTGCCTGAGAAGAAGAAGAAGAACAAGAAGAAAAGGTATTTAATCCCACTTCTAGACAGCTAATGCTAGCAGCCTCCCACACAGAGACTGCCAAAGCTCATTACCTCTTTTATTGAAAGAATAGTCCACTTAATAGACAGAATGAAGGGAAATAAAAACAGGGAACCAAATCCATTTGTTTTCTTGTATCACTTTGTCTGACGTGGAGTCTAATCTTTTCACTTAACAGGTCAACGAGAGGTCATTATCTTCTGGCATTCTTGTGGCTTTATCATTTAAAATGTGTTGTGAAGGAGCAGCTCTACTGGCTTGATACCTACTGTGTTTACTGTGATGTCCAGGAGAGATGCTCAGAGTTGTATGGGGCCTGTTTAGAAATGGCTGGTCATGACTATGACGCAAATGAAAGGACACTTAGACGCAGGTCAAACAGAACTGATATTCATAAGCTCAAACAAGGGCATACTCAACTGAGCCTTGAATACTTACATTTCCAACTCACTGTAACATCATTGCTTTAAACAGTATTCACTGCGATAACAGCTGTTACCAAGGCTGCATACAAGTGTAAGTAAAAGTTATTATAGTACAAAATTTGCAATAAAAAGATTAAAAAAAAGAAGTTATTATAGTACAGGGGTGCGTTTCCCAAATCGTTATTAACACTAAGTACTTTGTAACCTTGTACTTATGAACATTGTAAATCTACGAGTGGTCTGACCCTCTCGTAACTCACCAAGTTGTTCTTAACTTGAAGTTCACGTGCAGTTCTGTCTGAAAAACTAAAGAGGCCGCTGATCATCCTTTGACAAACGTGTTTAATACAAACAAGAATTCATGAACATTTACATTTTCTTTTGAAAGCGTAATTGCATCACGTCCTTAGTTCAATACTGCGCATACATGTATATATTAAGTTGAAATTATTGTTTTCACAAAATAAAAAAACTAAGATTGCTTAAGGTACAATATATTATTTATTGATATACACATATAAATTACATAAACGCAATGTTTTTTTTTTTTAGTTAACAGTCATAGTAGTAAATTAATATTTTGTCCCAAGCAATGGTTACAAATTGGCCTACTAAGTTTGTCAACTCATTGATAAATCATGGACACGTAACCAAGAGGACTTGCCTATTTATAGGTAGGCTTGGCATGTGATGGACAGCAACTGCAAGTGAAATGTTTTTATATATATATGCATGTTTGAAATGTAAACACTTTTTTGATGTTTGGTTTTTTAATTATTGTTTACATAACGATACGTTTGTGAGTTAATAATGAAGAAATGTATGTAAATCGGTGGTTCAATTTTCGACTGGCCGAGACTGACGCAGACACGAGGGCGGAGTCAACTAAGTGCTACTTAGGGACTCGTTGGTAAGTTTGGAAGATAAGAAGGCTTTTGGGAAACAGTCGGAAAAATTGCGTTCTTAAAGTTACGTCGTTCTTAAAGTTGTTCGTAAATCTCTAAGTTCAATCGCTTTCGGGAAACGCACCTCAGAAAAATAGTAATAGTATTTGGTAGTATGAGGTATAATATGGTATTGTAGTGCAATGTTCTACAGTCACTTGTGTACAACACTCACTGTCCATTATATCAGCTCCACTGACCATATAGGTACACTTTGTAGTTCTATAATTACAGCCTGTAGTCCATCGGCAGTGTGTTAGTTTGTTCAGAACACTGGAGCTGTCCTTTAAATGGAAAAAATATGCATATAAATTGGTCACTCTGTACTCATTCCTGCATCTGTGGAACAGCTGCTGGGTTTTTTGATCCCTGTTTTAATAATTCTTCAGGGAACACTACCGTTCTTTTAGCCTTCTTGAAGTAATTAATGATCAGTAACGGTTTCAGAAGGTGGCAGAATAACCATAAATTATTGCTTATTGTCCCAGTGACTGCACTGTATGTGCAAGGGAGAGGTATTGGTGATGTTTCCAAACATTTTGGTGCATTTAGATGTAGACTGCATTACAAAAATGAACCATACTAACATAACTAATGTCTTGAGGATTTCAGTGGATGAATGTTTCAACAGCATTCATCTGACAAGTCAAACAATAAGGTTGTATTAATACACTATACGGAAGTACTGGGATACCAAAGTATGGGAAATCAAAGGAATTAAAAAGACAGTTTTTAAGAATTTGGATTTGATTGCATTTATTGACAAGCACATTATTGAGCTCTGGATGTTGGATGATCACCACCCCACCTCATCCCTCAACTCCCCAAATCATCCTAAAAGTACTGGCAATTGGCATCCTAAAAGCACCATCATTCCAGGGAACACAGTTCCACTTCTCCACAGCTCAGTACTGGGGGGGCTTTATATTTCTCTAGCCCACACCTGACATTAGAAATGGTGCTAGGATGCAGTAACTGATTTACTTTGATAGTGCACTTGAATGAGACGTGATGAGAAATGCTTCAAATATGCATGTGACAGAATGATGTGGAAGCTTTTGTTTTTATGAGCAAAACACAAATGAGCATTTTGAATTTCCTTTTCTGCATTTATTTCTCATCAAACACTACATGGAAAAAATATACCCTTTATACCGTTCCAGCCCACACCAGGTATTGGGACTTGGTGCCAATGGGTTCATGTTTATCTCATCCAGTGAGTCCTATTCTATTTGCAGTGCTTCTGTACAGAGACCAGACAAACTGTGTGTGTGCATATTTGTACATCTGGAACTTAAGGATGGACTGGAATTTTTGACTGGTTTGTGGAAGGAAAAAAGATGTGTGCCCATGCACACAACACTTTGCCCTACGTGGCACACTAAGTAAAGTGAACCTGAAGTGTTTAGTTTGGTTTTTGAGACATGGCTGCTTTGTTTCATACCACACCCACATTTAAAAGCATAACACTACCTTGAATGACTTTTTCTGCTACTATTGAATGCTATACACTATTCTGTAAGAATGAAAAAGATTTGTGTACTAATGTATGTACTGAGGACCTGATGTATTTATGTACTGAGCTCCTGCTTTCTGTTTAGGTCTAAAAGATTTTTACACACACACACACACACACACACACACACACACACACACACACACACACACACACACACACACACACACACACACACACACACACACCCAGACACACACACACACACACACACACTCCTAAACTACCTCATGAACACACATCAAAAACGGCATCTGATTATTTCCATTTTGCTCTTTCCACTGTTTTTTGGAGTGTTTTGGCGGATGTGTTTGAACTGGACAGATTACAGAGCAGCGCTGCTGCAGGTTTTAGTGGTTTTTTATGGAATCCTGACTCCATGACATCTGTTCTGAAAAACCTAATATTACAGAATAATAACACACCCAGTCTGGAGACGAACCCAGTGAACATGGTTAAAAGAGGAAACAGGTGGTTGTAGCAGTTCCATCCCTCACTCTTTATGTTAAACCTGTAACATCTGAAATAGACTGAATAGTAGAGAGCATTCCTGGTTCATATACTGTAGTATTCTCCAGGAGTTGGAAGTTGGCATGCACTGGTACCAAGCAGCTCTGTTGGTGGGACAATTGCACTAGGGACCATACTACTGGATATTTATTTATATGAATCACTGATTTTTTAATAATAGATAGTGATATAAGTCTGTGTTTTACAGTAAATAGTACTTTGCCACAGTTAAGTGCTGTTAGGCAGGATGTGATGATAAAGTATACTAATGTTCAATAAATAATAGAAATGAATTTATTATTTAATCAATTGATTCTATAATAATTTGTTTATATATTTAAAAAAATATTTTAAATTACCAGATGATTTTTAACAGTCATAGCAGTCATAATGTAGCAATTCCAAATTTATTTGATATGTGTGGACAACTTTGAATGTGGCTCAGCTAATTAGGGTTTATTTTTATATTTTATAAGTACATTGTTATATTGTATAAGACAATGCATTCTATTTTCTCTCTCTCTACAGACACACTCTATAGTGTTTTTTAATTGATTCTACTAAATGGCTCAGGTATACTTGTGTGTGCTGGTGTGTGTGGCTGTGTGTGTGTGTGTGTGTGATCATTCCCTTACACTTTATCTGTTGCAATCACACACCTACTTTTAAGATAACTACAGCTTTCATTGTGATATCTAGTGTTTTAGGTAAAGCAGGTTGATGTGGGAGTGATATGTTTGTTAACATTTCTGTTTGCACGCTTGTGTGTGTGTGTGTGTGTGTGTGTGTTATTGAGCCATCACTGTCTCACAGCCACACCACTGTCATTACTGGGAGAGGAGCATCATGGGAAATGGCAGGGTGAAGCTCCGGATGAGCATCTGGGTTAAACAAGGAAATTGGTGATTACTGCCTTTCAATATGACATGCACTCACACACACACACGCACGCACACACACTCAATTTCTCTGACCACTGCATTCCCACATCCTCTCACACTCACACACTGTCAGATTTTGTGTGTCTTGGAGCTTAGCCGGTGTAAACTGGTGAATATAACCCAAGTCTTGCTATAGGCATTACTATACACTGCTCTGCAAGAAAATCTAAATAGTAGGGCAATCATTAATGTATGAAATATGCATGGGTGTGGCTCTTTGACAAATCAAACAAAGATAATTTGCACAGTATAAGCAAGCAATTTGAAAATTAACTGGAAGTTAAACCTGAATTCAGGCTTTAATTTTATAAGCAAAAAACTGTCTAAAGGCAGATTCATTAACATATAACTTATGGTAACGTTTCCATACTGCTGTCCTTTGAATGTTTGTCATGATGTCTGAAGACAAAAATGTAACTTCAGAATAACATCTAATGACATGCTGTGCCTGCTGGGAATATGAGTTTGAATTTTCAAATGCAGTACTTACCATTAGAACTGCACCACCGAGAAAGGTTTGACATATCAAATTGATATTAACAGATTGCTTATAATACAAGCCACATATGATAATTAATACATCATGGGTGGGAAAAAAATGGTTCTACATGGTCTGCCATGCTCTGGATTTGTGTTTTTGGCATGTCATACCTCAGTAGGTGCCCAACATTCATCCATGATAGATGGATGAGGAAAGTCTCTGGTGATCAGCCATTTCTCAAACATACTCAGTGGCTCACTTTGACCCTCCATTGTGCCACATGTGGTGGAACACTGTCACCCTGGAATATGGCACCAAGAGACCTCTGCATTAAAGGTGCTACCACAGACCTCCAACACCACCTCACCTCCAACACAATGTATTACTGGCTGGACATTTTCTAGGATTTCATTATTAGTTGAGAATAGGAGTGGACCCCAAATTGCCCCTAAACCACAATGCCTGGTGCTGAACACATATGGCACTGAAAATTCATGAGGTTTTTATTGTGGCCCCTCCATAGACACCTTCATGTGAATCATAACCTACGTACTCGATGATGGTGTTGCAGTTTTAATGACCAGTGTAGCATCAACAAATAAACATTCCACAAGTTGATGAAGGCACATGCCACCAGTTGATTGGAACTAGATTTACTGAAGATCAGCCAATAAAAGCATGGCTGTTTGTAATTCTCATTCATTATTTGCTTTTCGTTTCTGCGTATTTTGTTTGGAGCTGCTTGCTTGCACTTCACACCCCAGTGTTTCATTATGTGATACATACGGCATGTTTTCTATTAAAGAGTTGCTCCAGAGTGACCAGGAACGTGGCCATGTTAATAGATGTTGCCGTGCCCTTAATTAGAGATGCTCTGAGGTAATTGAATGCCCAGCTGACACCTCTAGCCTATCAGAATTCATTAAGGTGTTTCTTATTAGCATTCATGGCTCCCTTCGGAGGCAGTGGAAGGCATAACATTTTGAAGCCAGCGGTCTGGATCACAAATTTCAGAGATGAAACTGCAGATACTTTTAGTATGATTATAGGCATCAGAAAACCATAGGGTTAGCTTGGCTGAAACCACTTTGAACCTTGCCAACCAACATGCCTTTAAACAGGGCAGAATGTGTGTTAGATGTTGTCACTGAAACTGTGTAATTATCACAGGAATCATGCTGGGGGACTGGCACTCGTAGCAAATTATTTAAAAGTGGTTTGAGCAGTAATTCCAGTTGGCTTACTTTACTATGTTTGATGCTGAGGTATGCTTGCTTTAAGTGTGAGTGATATTTATTTGGATAAGTGTGGTCTGTGTAAGTGATGTCTCTGTGGTTTCCAGTGTGCAGTCAGGTGCTGTAGAGCATGCCACACCTTTTCATGGATAATATAGTTGCATATATTTGCAAAAAATTGCAACAAATCTGAAAAAAAATAAAAAAATAAAAAATAAAAAAATAAATATATATATATATATATATATATATATACACACACACACATAAATATATATGTGACCCTCCCTCAGAAAACTCTGCCAAAGTCTTTTTTTTTTTCAAATACAAGTTATATGCATTTTTGGAAAGAGTACTGTTAAAGGAATCCTCACACAAAAATTCAGCCAAATATATCTTAATGTTTAGATAGATTTCCACTTAGAAATCATGGAGGGGTCTGAAATGTTCATCTTAGGTGCATGTCCACTGTGAGAGACATAATCTAAAATAAAAAATCCAGAAATCACAA
>BRDA01011173.1:58526-71311 GCA_036984385.1 Crenuchus spilurus | reverse complement strand
GTAGAACTTAATAGAGCTTATTTACTTTTCAGTAGCCACTGAAATTAGATTTCTTTTTGCTTTTAAAGGCCATTCATATTGTTTTTATGGAAATGCATCTTTGCTTATGTTTATAGCATTTTCTTAATGTATTCAGTGAGTTGTTCTTCAGTCGAGCGGAAATCTGATTCCACCAAAGACTCAGAAATGTGGCCTAAACACTGTGATGAGAATGACACACACTGGACATCTGTTGTGGTGCTGTAGTTTGCCTGAGATAATCCCATTAAAATGGCTTTATTAACATGGGAAAACACAGGTTGTCTTTTTTTTCTGTGCATTGCTGGAGGAATATACAGTTATTTTACATTTTTCCCAGAATAAACCCAGTCTCAGTGTATCTCTGTGTGTTTGTGTGTGTGTGTATGTTTGTGTGTATTGCTGAGCAGTGGTACTGTATGTAACAGTAATGTAATTACTTTTTCTTGTAATATCAATAACATTCCTGTTACTTCCTGCATAAAAATTGGATTATATTACTTTTCTATCCAGCAATATTAATTATGCATGACACATTAAATCCTACATTTTATGCATATTTTTTGTTCATGCTGGTTCTTGTGTATCATTCGCAAAAAAGGCTGTTCCAGCTGTTCTATGTCTGTGTAAAATGGTTTGACCTCCCAATCTAATGTACTTCCTGGGTATTGTAGTACTGAATTTCCAAAAAGTTCATTTTTAGCCATCATTTTATTTAAAAAGGTAAACTGTCATATAGTTCATTACACATAAAGTGACATATTTTATGCCATTTAGATTTAATGTTCATACTGTTTGTAATTTTCTCAAATAATTTGAGATCCTGGATTTCTTATTTTCATTATAAAGGCTTGCAATATGTCACTTGATGTGTGATGAATATAGACATATGCCAGTATACAATTTAAAATTATTTTTTGTTGCAATATTCTACTTTTTTTGATGTGGCGCTATATAGTCATTCAACGGTAACTGTAGTCCATCGAATGGTAGACACTGTAATCATTCTAATAATAAAAACATATGAATACATAAACACACACATTTAAGTGGACATCTCCCCAGTCCACTGTGTAGTTACTTGATTTGAGCAGGAAAGTGGTATTAAGAGTCCTCTCAAGAAGACTGTTAGCAATGTAGCATTATGTTTGGGGAAATAGTGTGTTAGTTTTAGAAATGTATAGAATTTTTTAGAACTTTTTGCACTTATACTGTTGTCAGATTTGACCTCTGATTTCAAATATCGAAATGTTTACTCTCACACTTTATTGTGGGTTGTGCTGGTATGAGTGGATCATTCCTTCATTGATCGTCACATAATGCTGGCCATAGACATTGTTGACTGGATAGTTAACTCCATCTGCGGCACTGAGGCGTTTAAAACATCAGCAGTTCTGCTGTGTGTAACCCACTCATATCAGCACAACACACTAACACACCACCACCACATCAGTGTCACTGCAGTGCTGATAATGACCCACCACATAAATAATACCAGCTCTGTGGATGTCCTGACCATAGAAGAACAGGCTGAAAGGAATATACAGAGAAACAGATCGGCTACTGTCTGTAATTGTAGAACTACAAAGTGCACCTATATGGTCAGTGGAGCTGATAAAATGAGTGGAGATACAAGGCATGTGTATGTAATGAAGTAGCCAATGAGTGTTTGTCTTGTTGTTGAGAATGTCAAGATTTCCACCAAAAATTATTAACTGCAATCCTATCACCTCTCACTCTCCGTAGTTGCACAATCAATACATAGTCTGATATAATTACACATTTGAGAGATTAGTTGCAATGCCCAGTTGTGTTCCATCCATCTGGGAAAAAAGAAACAGATGTGATACAATAATGATCCTTCCTTCAACAACAAAAGCATATGAAAATATCAGTGAATAGTAAAAAAGGTACATTGATAGTGTAGAAAATAAAACACGACAGTCCCCATAACATCTGTTGGTTTAGTATTGAGTTTGTAATTCTTTAGTTTGCTTTAATAATGTTTGTCTCCATCAGAACAGTCAGATTGGGCAAACAAATGGAAAACTTCATTTAAGAAGAGCTTCTTAATTCCTCCATAGGCTTTGGCCAATTAAAGTATATAAGTGGCCAATGAATTTCCATAAATCATAAATGATACATCCATATGCCACCTCAGGCTGCATGATTTGCATACATATTGTTTCACACCTTTTCAATTTCTCATCTGTTCTCTGCAGCGAGGTGAAGTTTGCCATGCCGGGGACAATAAAGAAGGCCTTGCTGGATGGCTGAAGGAAACTAGCCTGCTTCTTTATGTGATAAAATGAAAGTTGATGAAGTGGTAGAAGTAGAACTCTTTGATAATTCCTTGATTGTTGAATGCAAATGCTCAGTTATGATTAATTATATGGAAAAAAAAAATATTAGGACAGCTGCTGTTTTTTTCCTAAATTGTTGGTATTAAAAAAAATGTTTATCCTGCTCTACCCTACTAGATTTTAGAGCATTACTGTGGAAATTTGATTATATTCAGCAACAAGCATGATAGTGAGGTCAGGATGCTGGATGTTCACAACCCCAATTCATCCCCAACTCATCCCAAAAGTACTGGATGAAGCAGCATCATTCCACACAACACAATTCCACTGCTCCACAGCTCAACGCTGGGGAGCTTTATATCCCTCTAGTCCACACCTGGCATTAGGCATGGTGCCAATAGGTTCATGCTCCAGAGAGTCCTACTGGCAGTACTTCTCTACACGCACTAGACAAGCAATGTGTGTGTGTATTTGTACATCTGTGTCGGCAATAAGTGCAAGTTAAAGTAGTTGAATGAAGGGGTGTCCACAGACATTTGGACATGATGTGTATTATCATTCTTAATCCATTTTTCTTTTCTAAAGTGACTGTATATGATAGTTCTTCTAGTGTTTTATAGCCTGTATTGGTTTTGGACTTCCTTGTTACTGATATTTCATAGTGCACTTGAATGCCTGTATCAGGATGCCTGAGCTGGTAATGGTATTGATATTTGTGCAAGGTAGGTTGTATCCTAAACCAGTGAGATTAGAGCTGTCTAACTGTTGATCAGATTGAATTTGGAGCCTGTGCTGGCTGCTCTGGAGCTATCCACCGCCTGCCTGCTGTGAGTGGGTGGCTTGGCACTAGCTTCTTAAGACAGAGTAATAACAGTTTATTTTTCTGCGAGGAGAATAGAAAAAAAGCCAATGTAACAGATAAGGAGGTGTGACTCAGAGACGTGTAAGACATTGAAGTTGTCGCGCCAATCAGATCTTTGTGGCAGCAGACGTGCTGTATTTATACGCAAACTGTTAGCAATTAGCCCTGGGTGAAATTTTAAGGCCTTGTTCAGATCATGCCAGTGTGAGTCCAGTAGGTCCAGTAATGAGTATGTTTTTCTTTGGAAACAAGGAGGACCATAGTGTATTGTATTGGTCATAGCCTTAATGTGATGATTAGTGGCATCTTTAACCCACTGCTTGCTGGTATTGATTTTTCCCCCGTTCTATAAATAGCAGGAATGGGGTCGATCCCATTTCAGTTCATCCAGCTCAACCAGAGAGGCAGCTCAGCATCAGCAACACAATTCTGTCAATGCATGGGTTTCCAAATAATAAATTTAATTTACTCTTTAATTTTTCTTTGAATGTAATCATGCTAATAGTTAATAAGTAACTATTTTTGATCATATTTAGCAACAAGGGTGATAGTGAGGTCAGGATGCTGGATGTTCTCAACCCCAATTTATCCCCAACTCATCCCAAAAGTCCTGGATGAAGCAGCATCATTCCAGACAACACAGTTCCACTGCTCACAGCTGTAGTCCTAACCTGGCAATAGACATGGTGCCAATAGGTTGACATTTATCTGTTCCAGAGAGTCCTGAGTTCTATTGACAGTACTTCTCTACAGGAACTAGACAAGATGTATGTGTGCATTTCCAATGAGTAGCTGAATGCATTCATAAGAAGATGTGTCCACAAACATTTGGACAAATAGTGTATATTTGCTTTCATTTTTTGTAGCTTGATGCTAAACGAACCTGTCTCTGATGTAGCAGAGCTCCTGTCAGCTTACTTTGCACATACAGATTTCAAACAGCAATCTGACTCAATATAAATGAGGCTTGACTATTATAAGGCCTGAGCACTTTGAAATGTAATAAAAACCTGCCTTCTTATGGCATTTTGAAAAAGACTTGCAGATGTTGGTATGCTTCTTTCTCCACAGACAACAACTGGAAAGCCTGTACATAATAAGCTTGGTTTGTATAGACATGAATAACCATTACCTTTCTTCCTCCAATAAAAACCGTCAACCTCAATTAATTGTAAAGGTATTATTTTATTATTTTTATTATTTAAATGATAAAAACAGGATACTAACTCCATCTGCCTTACTATTAACTATTGAAAATACAGAAATACCTTTTAACCACAACCTCTGAGCATCCTCTATATCTTCATAACTGGAAAGTCTTGTCTCCTGTATACATAACACCTCTAAACTATTCTCTACTTAGCTTTTCTCATTTTTCATCCTCCTTTCCACATTGTCAAAGGAAGCAGACGTGTCGCTACACCACTGTTAGGGTTGCTACAAGTTGCTAAAATGTTATTCAGTCATCCACAAAGTAAAAAAGAAGAAAGTCAAAGTAAAACTGAAAACTGTTTGACATTTGCAACAACCCACTCAATCTGGACCATCATTCAGTCACTGTGGAAAGGGTACAGATACACCATATGTCCAACTATTTATGGATACCCCTTTTAATTAATATTTTCAGCTACTTTAAGTTATACTCATTACTGATACAGATGTATAAATGCACACACAGCTGGTCTATTCACTGTAGAGAAGTATTACCAATAGAGAATAGGACTGGTGTGGCACGGTGGCTTAGTGGTTAGCATGTTCGCCTCTCAGTGCTGAGGTCTTGGGTTCGAGTCCGCATCTGAGTGGAGTTTCCATGTTGTCTGCGTGGGTTTCCTCCGGGGTCTCTGGTTTTCTCCCACAGTCCAAAAACATGGAGGTCAGGTGAATTGGCTACTCTAAAATTACCCTGGTGTGTGTATGTATGTATGTATGCCCAGATATGGTTGGCACTCTGTCCTGAGTGATCCCCCTAGTGCTCGATGCAGTCCTCCAGGTGGACGGTCGCTTCCGGTTGAGGGTACACTGTGCGCGACTGGCTGCCGCTTCTCACCGTAGTGTGTGTATATGAAGTGTGTCGATTGTAAAGCGTCCTTGGGTGTCTAGAAATGCGCTATATAAGAGTAATGTGTATGTATGTGTATGGTGCAAAAAAAAAGAACCTATTGGCACCATAGGGATGAGGTGTGGTGGTGATCATCCAACATTTTGACCTCCCTAATGCTCTTGTGTAACATGTAGCATGTTACAACTGAATGCAATCAAATCAGCAATACTCACAAATCTAGTAGAAAGTCTTCTCTGGACAGCAGAGACAGCCACTCAAACAAAATCAAGATAAACTCTTTTTAATACACTTGATTCCAAAAGAAACAATGAATAAGCAGGTGTTTTGTCATTATAATGTATAGTAAATATGCTTATTCATCTTACAGCCCTGCCCATTTAGCCCTTCAGTCTGTCCCCAAATGAGGCACAATACATGGTAGGCAAATTGAATGCATTGCTTCTAGGTAAAGTGACAAAAACGCTGTATTTAATTCACAGAGGAAAGTGAATAGAAAGTGAATTCAGATTTTTGTACAGAAAAAAAAAATGAGGGAACCTCAGGGGAAAGTCTAATTCTAGGAAAAGTTATGGGCCCCTGAAACTTGATATACTTTGAGGCCTGTGATGTGTGTGATGATTTTGACGTGCAGTTTGCATGATGCTAATTGGTCGAAATAAGCTTTCATTACACTTGCACCATTAATCTGAGAGCTTCAGTGTAAAACTAAAGAAACACACTTCAGAGACCAAACCTGTCTTGGCTGATCAGCTACATTTGACGTAAGTCGAAAAATGTGTCAATTTGATTTTTGGCCAAAGTGGCACTTTAATGTCCTTCATGTGTTAATATCCTCTCCCCCCCGCCGCCCCCATACAGGAACTGGGTTGGAACTAGGGACACAAACCTTGGTGGACAATTCTTGAGTGATGATGTTATAACTCACACACACACACACACACACACACGCACACACACACACACACACACACACACACATGGGATAAACACAGCCTGTCGCACACCTGGAGCCACACATTATGTACACTTCAGGGTTATTTCTGCAGATTGAGGAGCTGTGAGATTTACACTATGAGCTGTTAAAGCTTCCCTTCATGACATACAAAGTTTGTCATTTTAAGAGTTTCTTTAGAAACACAAAACCTGAATATTTAATTAATAACCTTTTAATACTTTTTCATTTTCATGGTTAAAAGGCGGCCAGCATGGTGACTTGTTGGTTAGCAGGCTCACTTCTGCGCACTGGAGTTTTCGATTTGAGTCCCAATCTGGGTGGTTTCAATGAAAAACATGAAGGTCAGTTGAAGTGGTTACTGTAAATTGCCCTGGTGTAAGTGTGTGTATGTCTCTGTGTGATAGATTGGTGCCTTGTTCTGACTTTTAATAAAATAGAATACAGTGCCCCACTGCCCAGTGGAGGGGTATGGGGACTCAGCATCCTTGACCTGGATTAAGCAGTTAAGAAAAGGAATGAGTGAGAGAAAGACAATGACTTTTTCTGAGATTATTACTGTAGAATTTTCACATTTAAACAGAAAAAAGTGATTTTAGGGCTCTAGGCAAAATGGAAAAATGTGGAATTGACACTCACCATGATCCTGTCTAGGCTTTGCCTGTGTGCCATGAGTTTAATAGGGCAACTTTTGTCCTTATTATGTTGCGTCAGCTATGTGGAGGTCAGTGGGACGCAGACTTCATTTACAGTTTGGCCTGTCGTGCAGTCTTCCCTTGGGGCCCATTGATTGAACTCCCTACACAACCCCCACCTCTATTCATGGACAAGGACGAGGGAGGGTCATCTTCACGTTGTTGATCTGTTTTGATAATGTGCACATAATAGGGTATGGAGTGAAATTAGAGACAGGGTAAGAGTATCTAACACACTACCAAAAGATTTTCCACATATAACGTAACCAAAATGTCCTTGATGTAGCCTGTAAACCTTCCATTCACTCCAAAGTCCTCCACTCATACAGTCCAGACATAGAAGCTACAAAAGCTTCAGAAACAGAAACCAGTGAATTACAAATATGTGTCGTATAGAAGTTAGCCCCACCCATTACAGAAACAGCCTGTTTAATTAATTTAAGTCATACTGTACAGAGGGGTTGCAAAACAGTCATGCAAACCTCAGTTATCACAATTATATTAACCCTACAGAGCAGGTATTGTTTGAGTGATGGATTATTGTCAGCATCACAGTGACACATGATGATGTGTATGAGTTGATCAGACACAGCAGAGCTGCTGGTGCATTTAAACATTATCTCCACTCACTGTCTACTCTGTTACATACATCTATCTTGTTGGTCTACCTTGTAGATATAAATTTAGAGACAGTAGCTCATCTGTTTGTGTTGGTCATCCTCTATAATGCTGTTGGCTGGACAGTTTAGGTTGGTGCATTATTTTCACTCCAGCAGTGACACTGAGTCATCTAAAAACATCAGCACCTCTGCTGTGTCTGATCCACTCATACCAACCCAACACAAACTAACACACCACCACCACGTCAGTGTCATTGTAGTGATGAAAATGATCCACCATCCAAATAATAGCTGCTCAATGTGGTCCTGTGACGGTCATGATGAAACAGGGTGAAAGGAAGTATACAGAGAAACAGGACTACAGTCTGTAATTGTAGAACTACAAAGAGCATCGGTGGAGCTGGTAAAGTGCAGATAATTGGTATGTATATTTAAATGAAGTGGCCAAAGAGTGTACATAATCATTAACGTTACTTTCTAAGGAACACATTTCAAGCATATAAGCATCTAAAGAAATGTAGCTATTATTATTTATGTATTATTACCATTGCTTTAGAATTAATCATATTACACTTGTGATACAACATACAATCAGCCGTATCCAAACTTTTGACCATATTTTCTCTCACTGTGCTGTCATGTAACCACATGCCGCTTTGGTTGTTGTGCTCAGAGAGATGCTGCCAGTGTTCTTTGAGTGGATAAACAGCACACTGCCACAGTCAGTCTGACCGTTTCAAAACAGCAGACCCAGACTGCAGCATACGCAATCACAGCCCAGACATTAACAGACTTTTAGCAGACAGCCTGCCCTGCTCTACCTGGCATCTCTCTCTCTCTCTCTCTCTCTCTCGCTCTCTCTCTCTTTCTCTCAGTGTCTCTCTGCTGTGCCAGCAGATGGAGAAAAGGTGGGAAGAGGAGTTAGAAGCTGACCTGTGTGAGGGAGAGAAAGGCGTCTGGTGCAGAGATGATGGTGGGGGGAGTCTTCCCACCTCTCTGTCCGAGTGGGCGGCTCTATCTGCTTAGATTTCTGATCTGGCAGCTTAGTAGGAAAACACACACACACACAACTTTCTGTTTCATTTGTAGTTGTTTTTTTGCATTTCGTAAGAGCCGCTCTTATGAAATCTCTCCTCTTCTGCAGCTTTCCATCAAAATGTGTGAATCGCTTGAAGTCTTGATATAGCCCAGCTGGAGCATTATTCTCATGGTGTATTGCTGCAGTCTCCACCTACCTCTGCTTGGCTTTGAGGACAATACTACTGTGTCACGTGAATGTAAGAACTAGATCATGTAAATAATTACATCCATCATCTTCCGCTTATCCGTATCTGGGTCGCAGGGGTAACAACCCAGGTAAATTAGACCAGCCATCCCTCACCCCAGCTACCTCTTCTAGCACATATGGGAGGATTCTAAGGCATTCCCAAGCCAGCTGAGAGACATAATCTTTCCAGTGTATCCTGGGTCTTCCCTGAGGTATCCTCCCAACTGGACATGAGCAGAATACCTCACAAGGGAGGTGTCCAGGAGGCATCCTAAGCATGTGCCCAAAACAACTCAACTGGCACCTCTCAACATGGAAGAACAATGGGTCTACTCCAAGTCTTTCCTGGATATCTGAACTCTTCACTCTGTCTCTAAGGGAGAGCCCAGACAACTTACGAAGAAAGCTAATTTCAACCGCTTGTATCTGCAATCTCATTCTTTCAATCTCTGCCTAAAATCTCTTGACCAAGGTTAGGATTGGAACGTACACTGATTGTTAAACAGAGAGCTTTGCCTTCTTTACCAAAACAGACCAGTATAGTGTCCACGTCAAGACACTTAAACTCTTCCACTTGAGGCAAGGACATTATCCCAACATGAAGAGAGCACTCCACCTTTTTCCGGCTGAGGATCCTAGTCTCAGATTTGCTGATTCTCATCCCAGCCGCTTCACACTCAGCTGCAAACTGGTCCAGTGAAAGCTGGGGGTCCTGGTTTGATGAAGCCAGCAGGACCACATCATCCACACAAAGCAGATATGGAATCCTGGGGTCACCAAACTGCACACCTTCCGCTACCTGGCTGTACGGAGAAATTCTGTCAATAAAAATAATGAAACAGAATTTCAACAAAGGGCAGCCCTGGCGGAGTCCAACCTCAACTGGAAACCAGTCTGACTTACTGCCGGCAATGCAGACCAAGCTACTGCTTCATTTGTATAGGGACTGGATAGCCCTTAACAATGAGCCCAGTACCCCATACTCACAGAGCACCCCCCACAGGATACCCCAAGGGACACAGTCAAATGATGCTAATAAATAATTACACTGATGACCATATTAGTTATCTTTTAAAAACAAACCGTATGGAAAGTAATGATTAAGTTAAAAAATTACACTGTATGTCCAAATGTTTGTGGACACCCTTTCTAATGAATTTGTTCAGCTACATTAAGTTGCACCAGACGCAGATGTACACACACACACACACACACACACACACACACACACACACACACACACACACCTTGTGTACTCCCTGTAAAAAGTACTGCCAATACAATATGACTCTCTGGAGCAGATAAACTGAGCTGTGGAGCAGTGGAACTGTGGTCTCTGGAATGATGGTGCTCCATCTAGTATGTTTGGGATGAGCTGGGGAGTTGGGGATGAGGTGGGTGGTGATCATTCAACATCCTGACCCCCCTCATGTTCTTGTCAGTGAATGCAATCCGAATCCAAAACCAAAATCTAGTAGAAACAGAATCAGAGACAGTAGAGACAGTTGCTCCAACAAAAGCCTGATCAACTTTTAAAAAATGCTCTTGACTTCAGGAGAAACAGTGAATGAGTAGATGTCCTAATACCTTTGTCCATATAGTGTATCTGTATGGGGGTGAGTCTGCAAACAAATATCAACCCTGGTTGTCCACTGGCATGCGGGGTGAACAGATGTCAGTTTACTTTCACTTAGAGTTCACCATCCCATCATATATTGCTGGCCAAACATAGTCTACCTCCTTCAACCAGATTATTTTATTATAAACTTCAGTAAGTCACAGAGATTTGAGTTTTTTTTATCGTGAACACCAGACCTGCCAGTTGTTAGGAATATTGTATTGCAGTACAGGTAACGTTACACTCACTGTTGATTCACTGAAATGACTTTTATTATATATCATATTCCCTTTTAAAGATATTACCAGATCCTTATTGGCATATTAACATAGATCTTAATCAAATGGCATACTTGATTACTGATGGAAATGATTTACTCACTGATGTTATTACTAGCTCTCTTTAGCCTTGTCCTAAAGGCTTAATTCAATCCTGGCTTTTACAACACGTCATTAAAGATTAAAAGACAGAGAAAGTGCATTAGATGAGCACTGGCAATTAGCAAATATGTTTTACAGTCTCTGATTTCCCTCAGGTTAGAGTCCTTTTCTTAGTAGGTGTGTGTGTGTGTGTGTGTGTGTTCTTAGCAGCAGACAGAGGCTGATCGGGAGCCCTGTTCTATATTCAAATTATACACACACACACACACACACACACACACACACACACACACACACACACACACATATATATATATATATATATATATATATATATATATATATATATATATATATATATATATATATATATATATATATATATATATATACGTATACATATATTTACATTCTGCTAATCCAAGAGGTTCACATACTTTTGTCACTCACAGATGTAATGTAATGTCATATTGGATCATTTTTCTCAAGAAATAAATTACCAAGTATAATATTTTTGTCTCATTTCTTTAACTGTTCTCTTTATCTACTTTTAGGGTAAAAATCTACCTTTTGTGTGAAAATCTAAAGATGTTTTTAGTCGTATTTATGCAGAAATATAGAAAATTCTAAAGATTTCATAAACTAACATGCACCACTGTATGAAGCACATCATTTTTTACAGTGTCAGCAGAGTCCAAACATATTCCATAGTGTTCCTGGAATTCATAGATGTTCAGGTGTCCATGGTGACTGGAGATATTTCATACATGATTCACCCTGACATACAAAATTTACTAACTGTATGATTTTATATAATCAAATTATAGTGTTTTTCAAAACATTACTGTGCAGCTGCGTAATATTTGTGCAACTTACTTATTTCCATGTTAGTTTTATTATAAGTGTATCATATATATGGTTTTCATTCAGACAAGAAAATGTTACATTTCTAGTGACCTTTAGTGGAAGTTTTTTTTTAGCTTATCATACCTCTACCAATTGGTAGAAATGGCACAATAACATTGTGTTACATTCAACACCATCTTCAAAAAAATATATTGATTTAAAGGCGCTCTACCAAGTGATTGAGCAGAGTGTTAAAGGAGTAATGTCCAGGGAAAGCTCTCTACTAGATTTTGAAGCATTGCTATGATGATATGATTGCATGTAAGGTCAGGATGTTGGATGCTCACCATCCCACCTCATCCCCAACTCATCCCATATATACTGGATGGATAGATTCATGTTCATCTTCTCCTATTCTTTTGACAGTTTTTCTCCACAAGGAATTGAAAAGCTGTGTGTCCATTTGCACATCTGTGTCAGCAATAGGTACAACATAATGCCGCTGAATGCATTCATTACAAGGGGTATCCACAAACATTTGGACATATTAAGATTAAGAGCAACCAATTTAGCCAATGTGATTTTCCACACAATGGAATTTGACCTCCGCATTTAACCCATTCGTGCAGTGAAACACACACACACACACACACTAGGCTGTGAGAATTTGTGCCCGAAACGGTGGGCAGCCCTTATCCACCGTTGCCTGGGGAGCAGTTAGGGGGTTAGGTGCCTTGCTCAAAGGCACTTCAGTCATGTCCTGTCTGGGGATCGAACCAGCGGTCTTCTGGTCACAAGACCAGATCCTTACCACTAGGCTTCCCCCTATATTGTATAAAAAGGCTGCCTATATATGGCTGCCTATATATTGTAGAAAAAGTCAGGATTAACATCTAGAAATTGCATTGCTTAAGAAAAAGACAGTAATAGACAGAAACAGTTTTATTTCTGTGTTAAAGGTTTAATTGAAATGTATGACAGAAAATTCAAATTTTTAGGGAAGGTAAGGTTTCCCTGATGGCCAGCATGTGCTTTGTGGCCAGGAGAAGGAATAGCCAGGGGATATTTGCTTGTCAGTTTTTAGAAGTATGTTCTGAAACTGCGATGTGAAGCTTGCTGAGGACGATGGAGCAACCTAGGAAACTAAAGATGCACAAAGTGA
>BRDA01011173.1:35810-58516 GCA_036984385.1 Crenuchus spilurus | reverse complement strand
TCCAGTTTAAGGTAACACACCTTTTAGTGTAACCGATTTAACCAACGAGAATTAGAATTATACAGGTTTACAAACACCTATGGGGAACATTACTTACGTAAGTCGCCGTAATACAACATGGATAACGACTGTGTCTACACGTTTACCTGTGTGTCGAAAAGTTAAGGAACACCTCTTTTTGACAGTTTTCTTATCCTCTTCTACTTGTACTTAGATAGGTATCATTACAAGGGGTATCCACAAACATTTGGACATATTAAGATTAAGAGCAACCAATTTAGCCAATGTGATTTTCCACACAATGGAATTTGACCTCTGCATTTAACCCATTCGTGCAGTGAAACACACACACACTAGTGAACACACTAGGCTGTGAGAATTTGTGCCCGAAACGGTGGGCAGACCTTATCCACCGGTGCCCGGGGACCAGTTAGGGGGTTAGGTGCCTTGCTCAAAGGCACTTCAGTCATGTCCTGTCTGGGGATCAAACCAGCGGTCTTCTGGTCACAAGACCAGATCCTTACCACTAGGCTTCCCCTATATTGTATAAAAAGGCTGCCTATATATGGCTGCCTATATATTGTAGAAAAAGTCAGGATTAACATCTAGAAATTGCATTGCTTAAGAAAAAGACAGTAATAGACAGAAACAGTTTTATTTCTGTGTTAAAGGTTTAATTGAAATGTATGACAGAAAATTCAAATTTTTAGGGAAGGTAAGGTTTCCCTGATGGCCAGCATGTGCTTTGTGGCCAGGAGAAGGAATAGCCAGGGGATATTTGCTTGTCAGTTTTTAGAAGTATGTTCTGAAACTGCGATGTGAAGCTTGCTGAGGACGATGGAGCAACCTAGGAAACTAAAGATGCACAAAGTGAAATAAGTAAACATGCAGAGAGAGAGACAAGCTTTGGCATATTCTGACAGACTTGGAACCCCAGTAAGAGAAAAAAACACTGAGCCAAGGCTAGGCACATACACGCTGGGACCCGGCTTGCTCTAAAGTTTGAAGGTTTGAAGTGTATCTCCCGCATCAAATAGTCAGAGAAAGAGATGCAGTGATTCATTTACCCCTCTTTCTCTATCTCTCTCCCTCTCTCCAACTCACTCTCTTCCTCTCTCTACTGCTTTTTGTTCTTGCCCTTACCTTCTCTTCCATAGGCTCTCAGACGTTCTTGACATTTATAAAGGTTGAAAGACAAAGTAGCTTTGTGTCCTGATAAGGGCGAGGCTTCGTCTGAATGCGAAAAGCTCTCTCAGGAGAGCCAAGCTCAAGAGACCTCCAGCGTTTTGGCCAGTAGGAGAGCCAAGGGGCTCCAGTTTATGGCTGTATGTTATGAAGGTGTAGGTGGAGGGCTTTTATTGTATACTCATTGTTCACTTTATCAGAAACTCCTGCACTAGAACATCACCTTGTCAGTGTACACTATAGCCCATCTGTTGTGCACAATCTGCATAGAGAACATATGGATTACAGTTTAATTGTGCACCTGTATTGTCGACCTATAAGGTGGATCAAGTGTCCAGTGGATGGAAATGCCACAAAAGAAAAAGTAATGAACTTCTACTGATATTATTTGGAATTTAGTGCAATTAAACTGTGTCACAGAGCCTAAAACATAATTATATTAATTTCAGTGAAATTGAAATGGAAGGTGGGTGGCACAGTGGCATGGTGGTTAGTACCTTCGCCTCTCAGGGTCTTGGGTTAAAGTCCACATCTGAGAGGAGTTTCCAAGTTCTTCCCATGTCTGCATGGGTTTCTTCTGGGGTCTCCGGACTCCTCCCACAGTCCAAAAATATGGAGTTCAGGTGAATTGTTTACTCTAAATTGCCCCCTACTTTCAGCACTTTTGTGGTCACATGATTCTACTCACAGGACACTGCTGGCTGGAAAGTTTTGGATGGTACCCTATATTTACTCCTTATCTACTATCTATTTACTGTCTAATCTACTCATACCAGCACAACACACAGAAACACACCACCGCCACATTACTGTCACTGTAGTGATGAGAATGATTCACCAAAAAATACCTGCTCAGGTTGAAAAAAACAGGGTGAAAGGAGGCTAACAAAGTACACAGAGAAACAGATGGACTACAGTCTGTAATTGTAGATCTATGAAGTGCATCTATATGTTCAGTGGAGCTACGTTTGATACAAGGTATGTGTACCTAATGAAGAGGCCGGTTAGTATATTTATATGTGTGTTTCCTCTACAACAAAGCAATCATAAAGAAATGGAAACAAAAGCAATGAGAGCTTCTTGCATAACCTTTAAAGAAAAGTAGCCGAATATATCATCACAACAATAATTGTTTTGAGTGAGAATGCAAATTTCTTTGTATTAATTTGGTTAACAAGGTTGGGGGAAAATGTGCTGATGTGCAAACTGCAGACAGGAACACCTGGCAGCACATTGAAGGTAGAGCCTTACAGAAAAAAAGAGAAAGGGATGTTTTCATTGGGTTCAGAACTGCGGTGTTCTTATGCGCCGAGCCAGCTCTGTCGTACTTTAATAACGCGCAGCAGACATTGAGTGTTAAGATGATGAATTTCAGTCTGACTTCCAGGATTATCTCCCAATAAGGAAGTGGCTGCCGAGCCAATATTAGCCTGCGCCGAGCATTGTTTTACCCAGGAGCGGGTTGCCAAGGAAACGTTACATAATCGGAGCAGAGAAGATGCCCCCAGCTGACTGGGTGATAGAGATGAGAATGGAGATGCTGCATGTTCCCTCTCATGTTCTCTCCTCCATCTTCTATCCAGCCATAGTGCTTAGCTAGATAAGCCTTTGACACCTGTTCACTCTATCAACTGTCTGTGTGCTCTCAGTACCAATCATAAGTCTGAATTTGAATGAAAGTATTATTGCTCTTAAAGCTTATTCTAAATGCCAGTAAACAAATATAAGTAAAGCATTTGCTATTGATCCAACAAGTCATTTTCAGAAGACATCAATGTCTCAATTTTCTTTAGCACTGCTGGAAAAGCAGACCAGCACATCTACACAGTAAATCTGACAGTGTTAAATCAACACTATTAGAGTTAAATTAACACTGAGAGTGTTACATTTTAACACCCTCAGTGTTAATTTAACTCTAATAGTGTTGATTTAACACTGGCAGATTTACTGTGTACACTGATTTAAAAACAAAGAGGTATAAACAAATTGAAAATAAATCCAAAAAGGTATAAACAGTTCAAATGTACCCTTAAAGGTAAAACATATTTTTTAATACTCTGGGGCCAAAGAGCATCTTCTCAAATTGTGCATATTTTCTCAAATTTGCATTCAACAGCATTTGTTTATACCATGATAGTCATATACTAGTGCATCTCCAAACATTAGAATATTGTGGAAAAAAGTTAATTTGTGTACATAATTTAATTCAGCAAGAAAACCATTGATCATTTACCCAAAATTGGAATTTTACTCAAACTCCAAAATGAGCCAAGTCATATTGTTCCACATTAAAACAAACAAATGTGTGAAATGTGTTTAACATTAACTTAATACACAAAATTACAGTTATATTATGAACAAAAATTATTTTCTGAACAAAAATGAATGGCATTCTAATTTTTGAGATGTACTCGCAGATCTCTGGGGCCTAAGGACATCTTCATGTTTTTTGCATCTTTTTAAATTCACCTTTCAAGGCACTTGTTTATAGTGTGATGCACATATATTTAATATCAAACTGCTCAACTTCAGCTCTTCAAATGACCCTAAAACTGAAATGTTGCAGAAATTCTTTATTTCTTAGGGGAAAAATGTTCTTTGATAAAATTGAGGAATTATTTTGGTATTGAAATAATCTTGCATTCTAAAAAAAAGTTCTGGGATTTTTAATAAAATTGATTTGTAATCTATTTTTGTAGTTGTATTTGTATAACTGTCGTTTGGGTTAGCATATGTTTGAAATGGTAACTGAATAAAGAATGAAGGGTTTCTGATGTGGGTCAGTCTTTATTTCCTTTGGTCATTTTTACACAGAAGGTAGATGGACACATGCTTCCAAGTGCACAGTGAGAGGCAGATGCACTGTAAAAAAAAAAAAAGTTGAGAAAACTCAAAATTTCAAGGCAACTTAATACACTCAATTTTTCGAGTTTTGATCCCAACTCAAACTTTTAAGTTTCAAAGAAATTCACCAACTCATTTTTTTTCCACAGGTATATAAACTTCAAATTTTAAGTTTTACATACAAAGAGTTTCTAATTTTAAAAAAGTTGAGCCAACGTACTATATCTTGTTCAGTTAAGGTATCTTTCCCATTGATATAAACTTCAAATTTTAAGTTAATTAGTTGTGCCAAGTTAATTGGTGGTCTTATTCATGCTGCTTGCAAACACTTGATTGCAAAAAAGGTGTAATAAAACACAGATTACATGTTATTTAACTGTTTTGCCATTTGTCTTAATATCTAACTTTTGTAAGCGAAAATAATAAGTTGGCACAACTATAAATAAAAGGGGAACTCTTGGTATGTAAAACTTAATCTTTTACATGTACATTAATTTGTATCTGAACAAGACAAGTTAGAAGAATATTTGAAAATGTGAAAGCTGCAGTAACTGAACAAGAAATAGAAGTTAGCTAAACTTTTTAAAATTTTAAACTCTTAGTGCGTAAAACTTACAATTTGAAGTTTATATCAATGGGAATGATACCTTAACTGAACAAGATATAATAAGTTGGCTCAATTTTTTTTTTAATTAGAAACTCTTCATATGTAAAACTTAAAATTTGAAATTTATATACCTGTGGAAAAAAAGTTATCTGAACAAAAAATAATGAGTTGGTGAATTTCTTTAAAACTTAAAAGTTTGAGTTGGGATCAAAACTCGAAAAAATTGAGTGTAGTAAGCTGCCTTGAAATTTTGAGTTTTCTCAACTTTTCTTTTTTTTTACAGTGTGGGTCAGCTGTTTTTGGTGTCCATTGGTCAGTTTCAAACAGAAACATCCAAATTAGTTGACAAGAGACAGATGAGATGTTTCTCAGCGTCTTCCTAGGCTCACAACTCTTGTTGTGAATTGCGTATAATGTGGATATGATGATGTGGAAAGAGCAGACACTGCAGATTCAGGGACTGTTTATCACAAAGATATTAACAGAAAAAAAAACTCCAATTTGATGCATGGGCAAGACACTTAAGGCCATTTGTGGTTCAACAAAAGCTTGTTTGCTGGGAACTCATTAATAAATACTACTTTACATTTGTAATTGGATTACTTTATTAATTATTTCTTGGATAAAACAATTGCTTTCCTCATTACTTCTGAATTACTTTTTTGTTGAAGAGTGTGGACGAAAGTGTGGTCATACATGAATGTACCATGCAAATGCAATGCACAACTATAAATCTCCTAATATTTGTTCAAAATTTAAATCACTCAGTATTCTGTCACGTGGCAAGCACACATGAAATTACATACGTATGAGATCTGACAAATCTGGAGCCATGATCATCAGATCTTTTTGTTGTTATTATTGTTGTTGTAGGTGCTGATCTGGGAGGTTTGATGGATTTGGAGACTCTTTATGCAGGAGTGGAGCGGAACCTGAATCAAAGCCGCCGAGCCCGCAGACAGAGTCCTGAACGAGCCTACAACATTGAGGTGCTGCTGGGGGTGGATGATTCGGTGGTCCAGTTCCACGAGCCACAGCGAGTTGGAAAGTATCTCCTCACACTCATGAACATCGTGAGTGAATCCTGAATCCTTCATTATGTGCCAACTGATAGCGTAGTTTAAATGACATGAAGGGAATATCAGTGAAGGATAGTGGACAAAGCTGTATCAACACAGAGGGCTTTAACTCAAGGCCTCGACCACCACATGGCCCTGCAACCTGGACTGCAAATGAAACAATAGCAAAAGTATGTAGGGAATAGGATTAGACTGAAAATAATTTGTCTTTAGGAAGTTTGTCCTGTCTGTACAGTAGCTGACGTATAAGAAGGTGGACGACTGGAGACTCTATTGTAATTAGTGGTTTGTGCTTGTTTTTGCTGGGAAGATTTGATTATGCCATTGACAATTATCCTTAACAGTGCTCACTGACAAAAGCATTACTAAGGTCATGATGTTGAGCACCCACTTCATCCCCAATCCCCCCCCCCCAAAAAAAAAAATCTATATAATAATAAAGAAATAAATAAATAAAGTGGATGGATGGAGCACCATCATTCCAGAACCCAGTTCAACTGCTCCACAGCTCAATGCTGAGGGTTTTATATTCCTATGGCCCACCCCTGGCATTAGGCATGGTGCCAATACGTTCTATATGTTTATCTGCTCCAGAGTCCCATTTTTAAGTAAATTTGTAACAACACATTTTCTAAAATGCAACAAGTAAGCAAATTATTAACTGAATTCAATTGTTTTTATATAGTAAATGGCTGTTTTTCATAGAGGTAGTTTTTGATGGCATCCCCTTGCATCCCCACTTACTTCAAGCACTGCGTGAAAGCATGACATACATGCCTCTAGCTCCCAGTAGTCAACTTTAGCTTTTTAGTGTTTTGACTTATTCTATTCCAGTTAATCTTGAAGGTCCTTTTAAGGAAATGTACAGAGCAGAGTAGAAAAAATGGGACTTCAGCTGAAAATGACAAAAACAAAAGTAATGAAAATCACAAATTTTTCCATTGATGGAGAATATATTGAAATGGCAGGCAGCTTATTGTGGACTTAAATCAGTCATTAACAAAAATGGATCCAGCAGTCAGAAAATATGACACTGACTTACTCAGGAGAACAAGGATGAAGCAACTGGAAAAGATCTTCAAATGCCATGAACTGTCTCTTCAAACAAAGACTAGAATGTCCAGACTGGTCTTCTCTGTTCATCAAGCAGAGGACTAGCAACAAGATGGATGGATACAATCTGACAAATCATGAATGAACCTTTAAGAAACCTGAAGACCCAAACAGAAGACTTCTTTATTAAGGAGTCAGAATTGACTTGAAGGCAATTATACAGTAATAATATAATAATAAACCAAGCTAGTTAATGCAACTATAAACTTAGGCCTTAATTGAATGTAATTCAATATTAAATGGATTTTTGTCTTCTGTGTAGGTTGGATGAGAATTTTTTAAGTAATATTTGTCCAGTCTTGCAAGAGTAGCTATGAATGAATGCTTATGGTGGTCAGAGAATAAACAATATGCTTTCTAGACACGCAGAATTTATGATTGGCCATTTAGTTTGCACATAGTACCACATTTAATTCCACAGCCAATCATACATGCTCACTTTTAATACTTCAGGCGTGTTGTTGTTTTTCCTGGCATTTCAGAGCTTTGGCTGGTCTGATGGATGATATAAGGTAAATCTGGTGAGGTAAATCTGGGCGCAGTAGGTCATGAGCTTTGCATCATGTGGTCTGAGGTGACAGTAAGCCCAAGGGAAAATATGGCTCTGAGTGAAAAGCTCGCTCATCTGCTCCACCCAATCCATCCTTTAATCTCCTCAAATTAAACATGCCTGGGGAGATGGAGGGAGGGATAGGAGGATGAGAAAGAGAGAGAGAGAGAGAGAGAGAGAGAGTGAGAGAGAGAGAAAGCAAGGCTTAAACAGACTAGGTCTTGTGTAAAGCAGTATAAGGTGAGCAAAGGTTCAGTGATATACACTATATGGTCAAAAGTACTGGGACACCTCTCATTCATCATTTCCTCCTAAATTAAGGATATTAAAAATAATGTATCCTGCTTTTGTTGGAGTAACTGTCCAGACAAGATTTTCTTTTAGGTTTTGGAACATTTCTGTAGGATTTGATTGCATTCAATGATCACTATTCCACATGTCAATGCTGGGGGGTTTACAGCCATCTAGCCCACACCTGGCATTAGGTATGGTGCCAGTAAGTTAATGTTTATCTGCTTCTTCTTTTGGCAGTACTTCTCTATAGAGACCAGACAAGCTGTGTGTGTGTGTGCATTTGTACAAATGTGTCAGTAAAGGGTGCAAATTAAAGCCGTTAGATTCATTCATTAGAAGGGGTGTCCACAAACATTTGGACATATAGTATAGCTAAAATGTAATACCACAATACTTTCAATACATGTTTTTCTAAACCTGACACATGTTGTGATATTGCATTGTTTTCTGATTCAATAGGTTTACAATAACAATACAATACAATAACACTTTAGAACAGTGGTATTAACAGTCTGTCCTAAGTAACAGTACCTAAGCCTTTATTAAGCATTATTAACATCAAACAATGATTAATGATAAGTGGATTGTAAATATTAATGTGACATCTAAGATAACATGAAGTAAACTCAAATGAAGCATTTATCTGTGCTACTCCTGTACAATTTCTATTCAGGTGAAATAAAATGGTTATTTATTACATAATAAGAACCTAAACAAAATTTTTAATCAGCATTTTAACATCCATTGATCTTTATATCCATTAATGTAATGAGATGGCTGCAAAACTTGGAAGACTGTTTGATTGTTCTCAAAACTGTTCAACCATTTAAACTTAATAGTCTTAAATACTGTTATTTGTGACTCGTATTGTGATGAGTGAGTAGTTCCACAGTAGAAGTTGCAGTACACATAGTTCACAAAGAGTTCACCTCTTTGAAGCTATAGTTATTTGTGGTAGTAACAATGGCACAGTGCAATTCAGCAGTTGCTCATTGAAGCCAGCACAGGTATTGTATTGCAAACTGTAGATTCTAAAATTTCAGTCCATACTACTTGTATTTGCAAGAAAATTACATATTTTACTGTGCTTTGGTTAAATACTGTACTATTTAAAAAAACCTCAAAACTTGCTGGAAATTCTTGTTTTAAAAGTCACCCTTAAACACAATAAAGGGTAATTCACCCAGTGTTTTAGTTACCCTTCCAGCTAAAACTAATGTGTTGTTTAAACATTTATTTAGACCAGCCCTTTGGTTCATCACATTTGAAGTAGCATTATTAAGTAAAATAATTTCACTATATTGGCATATTTAAAAAAAAAAATCTATTAATATAATTTTACTCAATAAAGTTGCTTAAAACAAATAAAATGTGTCAGATATTAAAATAAGCTTACAATATTCTCTAAGTGAAAAGTATTTTACATTTATACTAGATTTAAGATAATTTTGCTTGCTAAGATATCATTTTTGCAGTGTGTTATTGTATAATTAATTGTGTATTAAATTATTTAATCACATAAATACAAACATTTGATTAAGTAATAACTACAAGGGTTAACATTTTTTAAAATACATTTTTACTTGATTTTCTCCCCAAAGTGTTTGTTAGCGAATCTACCCCCCCCCCCTTCACTGATTGTCCCTATCATTTGTAATGTCCAGGACTCTACAAGGGTGCAGAATAACACAGTCCTCCTCCAATGCATATTAAGTAAAGCTCTGCCTCTTTTTTTACTACATTGTCACTGGGCAGTCAACTCGCTCGGAAGAAAGCGCAGGATCCCCAGTTCTGATGGATCGCCTGGCAGATGCCTGAGCCAGCCGATGTAAATAAGTAGTGCTGGGAGAGAATGCCATCTTACTCACTTGAAGAGGCTCTCTCAGGCCTCGGTTGCCAATGACAAGAAGGATGATCGGGATTCAAACTTGTGATCCTCATATCACGAGTGACAGCACCTTAGTCCTGTGAGCCACTTAGGGCCCCTAGGGTTAACATTTGTATCAAAGAGTTTTGTTTTGCTTTTTAAAGGTCCATTGGTCCAATATGTCCAAATGAAGTGGACAGATGATATTCCTTGTTATCATCCCATTGGCCATGGTTGAAACCTTTGTAAGCTGCACCAGGTGGCATCTCAGGTGTGAGTTTAGATCCATTAACTCCTGACAATATCCACAATATACTCAGAGACGCATATTAATTATGCAGCTGTAATTTATCCTGTATTCCTCCGGATTGAGTAGAATAAGAACCCTGTGAGAGACAGCCCTCTGTGTTTACATTTGACATATTTTCCCTGTTCATCAGGTGTTTCCACAGCTGCTGATTTTTCTCCTCGCAAATCCTTCTCTCCTCCTGGGTGGGGGTGGTGGGGAATGTGCTGTAGTCAGAATAAATTACAGAAAAAATATAAACAGAAATATATAAATAATGTCATCTCTCTCCCACGCGCTGAGTTTCTCGTCACTTTCTTCTTGAAAGTTTACTTTGCTCATTTTTGGAGCACGAGTCTCACTCGCTCGACACTTAGAAAGAGTGTAAAGAGAAAGACAAAAAGCAGTGTGATGAGAGGTAAGAGCCGGGTTTTGCTCTTTTACCCCGTTTTTCCGTCTTCCTCTCGGCTGCTCCTTTCAGAGCACTCACAAAAAAGATGTGTGTGTGCGTGTGTGTGTGTGTGTGTTTGTGAGGTTGAGTTTGTAGTTTGGCTGCATATGCTTCATATGTGTGTGCTAGTGCATCTCCAAAAATGAGAATATTGTGAAAAGTTCATTTGTGTTCGTAATTTCATCCAGAAAGATAAAATGACATATACTGACATATATCTTATATTCATTAGACAGAAAATTACACACTTCAAGCCTTTTTGAGTTAATGTTGATACTGTTTGAACAGTAATGTCTTCAAATGAAATAATGAATTTCTGATGTTCATAAGTTGTACTGATCAACATTAAAAAAAGCTTTGAAATGTCACTTTACACGTAATGAATAGAAAATCTATGACAGTTTACCTTTTTGAATTCAATTTGTTACAATGATAAAATTTTTTAACAATATTTTAATATATTTAATGTGACTCCATCTCAGATGCCTCTGAACCTAGAAAAGTTGATATCATTTCTGAACATGGTTAACATAAGGCTTCTTTTTAGTACAGTGTTAACTCTGTTGTAATTCTTGATAAAGATTTGCCAAAGTAATTTCTTGCCCATGTAGTTATATCAGCTACTGATGAATATGTGGTTATATCGGCTACCTTTTGATTCTGTGCCATCTGTGTGATTGGAGATCACAGGTGTTCAGCTTGGGCTTCCACCCTTGCCCTGTACACATTGAAATTCCTCCAGATTCCTGAATAATGTAATATTATACAAAGTAGCAAATATGTTGCAAATATGCAAAATCCTTCCAATCTTCCTTTGAGGAACATTGTTTTAGATCATTGCAATCATTTTCTCACACATTTGTTGACAAAGTGACAAACTTTAGTCCTCAAATACTCAGACCTTTGTGGATTCTGCTTTTGTACCAAATAATAATTTTAACCTGAAATCACATCATTAGGTATTTATTTATAAACTTTTTTTGAATGTTTTGCTGACCTCAAAGGCAGGAATGGATAAATGCATGAAATAATTGAAATGAAATTGACCAGAAAAAGGTGTTGAATGAATTGGTGCTGTGACTTTTGGACTGTTATATTTGAATGATCTCTGCTCTAATTGCCTACCCTGTATTGAGCCGCATTAAAAAAATAGTCCTGACTGAAATACTTTAGTGTGAAATGGGCAAGGCCAAAGACCTATAGGTGGAATAGACAAGTAAATGGAAATGGAAAGTTTTCTTGTGTCTGAATGCAAACCAACAATGCTTCATAGCACTGAAATAAACTGAATCACAAATGCTGAAAAACCATTGGTGCTAGAAAATAAAATCTTGATGAGGAATGTTAAAAAGAAGTAAGCTCAATTTACAATGCAGTAATGTTATGCAAATCACCAACAAATCATTGTGACAGTAAATATAGATGTGCATTTTCTAGATTGACTAGTCAGGTTGAATTGAACCAGCACTGGAAGGCTTCTCCTTCCCTTGAGGGAAGCAGTGCCCTAAAGTTAGAGAAGCTTGGGATCAAATGGTCACCGGGTTGATCTCTGGAACACAATGACATGGCTGTGAAGTGCCTGTTAGCATGGAACCCAACCTCCAACTGCTCCCCTAGGCACCAGGGATGATGGACACGTGTGCGCTCACTGCCTCCTCGTATGTGTGCTCACTAGTATATGTGTATGGATTGCATGGATGGGATAAATGTGGAGGTCACATTTCTAAGTCTATAGTATTGTGGTGAAAGTGATTGGTTCTTCCTTCCTTCTTCAAGGCAATGAGCCCCTGTACTAACAATCATAGCCTTGCAGAACATTCATTACTCATATTCATATTAGTGAGAGCAGCCTTAGACATCTCACTAACGGATCACAGACCTTTGTGCTCAGCACTAATTGTGCGAACTGAGAGTCAGCAGTATTAATTGCTTCCTTCTATATTAGTCACTGTTCGGGAGTAAACAAGGCGAGAGCAGAGAGGCCATTATGTAATCAGCTCTTTGTAGACACGTTGTTCTGGCCCTGAAATGTCAGACAGGTAATAATAGTCCAAAATGTCAGGTGAAAATGGCAGAGATTCACTAATGAGGCAGAGCAAACACTGTCCACCAGCACACAATACCGTGGTTCAGGAGATGGCTGCGTTCCTGTGCTGTGTGAAGGAAGGAGGGAAGGGATGGTGAGAGCAGGAGAGGTCAGGAGTGCTTGTAAGAAGCTGTTGTATCAAGCAGATGTTTGGACACCTGACATGGATATTTTATACATACATACATACACATTACACTTATATAGCGCCTTTCTAGACACCCAAGGACGCTTTACAATCAATACACTTCACACACACTCCGGTGAGAAGCGGCAGCCAGTCGCGCACAGCGTACTCTCAACCAGAAGCGACCGTCCACCTGGAGGACTGCATCGAGCACTAGGGGATCACCCAGGACAGAGTGCCAACCATATCTGGGCAAACATACACACATACATACATTCATTCATACACACCAGGGTAATTTTAGAGTATCCAATCCACCTGATCTCCATGTTTTTGGTCTGTGGGAGGAAACCGGAGTCCACGGAGGAAACCCACGCGGACACGGGGAGAACATAGAAACTCCACTCAGATGTGGACTCGAACCCAAGACCTCAGCGCTGAGAGGCGAACATGCTAACCACTAAGCCACCATGCCGCCCAATGTTGATGCTTATGTTGAAATGCTAAAGATTTAAAGCTACATTAGAAATAAGTTAAATAAGTGCACAAGAGTTTAGACACCCGTAATGATGATGTATGTTGTTGAAGGAAATGAGTTCATAAGCATAAGTTCATCTCTACAGCAATGGTATTAAAATATTTTGTTCATGTTTTGAACTTTCTATTTATGGTATTTGCTGAATTTAACACATCGCGCGCACACACACACACACACACACACACACAGTTATATCACCTACAGTGGAAAGCAAAATTCAAGTTAGAATTGACTCTGAGTAAGGCACCTAACCTCTAATTACTCCATGGGTGCTGCTCCAGGTACATGTGTGCTCACTGCCCCATAGTGTGTGTTCCAGGAATTTTCCTAAGGAGATCAGTACAATGTTGTTTCTTCTTCTCCTTCTTCTTCTTCACAATTTCTCATCAGACTGCATGTACACTGTCAGAAAAAAAGGTACTGGGCTGACACGGGATTGGTACCCTCAAGGATAGTTATTCAGTATGTTTAGATAGAGACGTAGGTGTCAGTTATGGCAGGACATTGTGTCAACCCCCCAATTAATTAAGCATTTAAAAAAATGGGTATGTGTGCACCCTGTCCTGACTTGATTTTAAACATTTAAAACATTTCAGTTGTGAAAAGTGAATGTAAGTGAATCTTTAAGATACACAGTAGCAGGGTTCTAAATTAATTTTTTTGATCACCAGCCAATGTGGCTGGTAACTCTCTAAAGTTACCGGCCAATCAGAATTTCCACTAGACAAATTTTATGCGGTAAAAATAAGAGAAATGAGTGCCACTGAATGCATTTGATATTTTTATTAACATTGTTAGCATGAAAAACACAACATATACCATAAAATATACACAGAAAGTGCAAACAGGTTCGATCAATCAATCAATCAATCAATCAATCAATCAATCAATCAATCAATCAATCAATCAATCAATCATTTGAACCACATCTTCAGAGCTCTTCTTCTTCAGAAGCAGCATCAGAATCTGAGCTACTCTCATTTTTTGCTGCACGTTTGCGCACAAAGTTAGGCCTGCATGAGCTCCCCGTCAGAATGCCATATATCAATGGCTTATATATATCATCACCTGCCTCATTCCTCTTCTCGCTCCTCTTCTCCCCCCAGCTGCCCAGTCTGTCTAAGTCCCAACCACCACCACATTTAGGTTAAAAGTTTTTGGTGTTAGCGTTCATTTCCATGGTTTCTCGCGCTATTTTCACTACAAACTGCGCACAGCCAATGGGCATATAATGCCATGACGTAGCGTTAAGGCATATAGTGTTCATGGGAAATGTAGGAAGTACTGCCCGGGGATAAATGACCGAGAATCTTGCATCACTGGCAAAATTGGCTAGTAAGTTTTTATTAACACCCACCAAAATTATTTTTTACCTGCATTTGGCGGGTAGGCGGGTGTTAATTTAGAACCCTGCACAGTAGGACCTAAAGGTTGTACATTTAAAGGCTTCTATACTATCCCTGCCCTGCACATTTGCACAAGTGAAGCCACCTTAAAGCTTCAATGACAAAATCTGGGGGTTTGAAGACATATCTGGTGGAAATTCTTGATATGTGTGCAAGAACATTTCGTAATGCTGGTTCTGCTGAGGACCTCTTCCCCTTCAGATGAATCTGATAGTTTTGAGCATATTCATATTGATGGAGCATTCAAAGACAACCCAGTCAAAACTTGGTAGACTGAGAGATGATGTCTGTGTCTCTCCATCTCGGTCGGTCCACCTGCCTTTATCTTTGCTCTCTTACTCTGTCTTTTTTGTTTCTCTCTGACTGTCTGACTGGGGAAGTTGAGGCCTGGTGTTTAGGGACCCAGTCTTGTGACCAGAAGGTAGCTGGTTCGATCATGACTGAAGCGACCTTGGGCAAGGACCCTAACCCCCAACTGCTCCCTAGGTGTCATGGATAAGGTTGCATACTGCTTCTGGCATGTTTTCTCACTGCCCCTTAGCTTGTGTGTGTTACAGTGCATGGATGGGTTAAATGCAGAGGTCAAATTCTTCTTCGTGCAAGCATATTAGTCATTGATTGTGCACTTTGACTTTCACTTCCCTATCTGCCCACCCCCTCCCATCTTTTCTCTTTCTATGTCTTTTCCATGTCTCTTTCTCTCTCTCTCTCTCTCTCACTCTCTCTCTCTCTCCCTCTTTCTGTTTCTGTCTGTCAATCTTTCTACCTCTTTTTCTCTGCCAGACTACCTCTTTCACTCTCTTTCTCTGTCTTTGAGGTCTGCTTGTCTTTGTATCTTTCTAGTCTGTTTAAGCCTCCTCCCCCCCCCCTCTCTGGAGATATATTTCACTAGCACTTTTCTAGGTTTTTTACAGTCGTCTAGATTGGCAGGAACTCATTTTTGTATGATTTTAAGTATACACAGGGCGATCTCCCAGCTGGAGTGGATGGTTTGATAAATCTGACGTGGCACTTTGTGTGATGGAGCCCTTCCAGGGCTGTTTTGTCTTTTGTGTTTGTTTATTCTTTCTTCTCTCTCTCTCTCTCTCTCTCTCTGTTTTCATTTCATACCCCTCCTACCTCTCTATTATCTAACTCCATCTCACTCTCTTCTATGGTTTCTTCCTGTTTTAGCATCCTCCACTCTCTTCCAACCACATCTCCCCCTCCTCACCACCACATCCTCAGTCCTCCCTCCCTCTTCCCAACCAACCCCTACTGCATTATTAATTGGATATTAATGATTTTCTGACTTGCCGACCTCTAGGTCTCCATTAGTTACCTGTAGGCTGTGCAGCAGCTGATGAAACTCAAAGCTCCTGATGAAACTGAAAGGCCAGCAACCAGGGCAGGACTAATGAGAACCACACTTTCACAGTCATTAACAGGGAGAAAGAGAGAAAGAGGGAGGGATGAACTGGGGCTACATCCCTGTGTAAAAGTAGACAACGCATTTTTACAATCACCGTCTTCAGTGGCTTAATTTCTATAACAGTGCCAAATAAGTGCTCATTTATTTTTCTGCCCATGTGCTCAAGTGTGAAAACTGTTTTTCAGCCCAGGAGTGGTCCAGTTGGTGGTCTGGAGTTGGCTTTGAATAGCCTGTTGCAAGTGTATGTATGGACAAAAGTATTTGGACACCTGCTCATTCATTGTTTCTTCATAAATCAAAGGTATTAAAAAGGCTCTGCCCAGCTTTTGTTGGAGTAACTGTCTCTACTGTCCAGGGAAAGACATTCTACTAGATTTTGGAGCATTGCAGTGTGGATTTGAATGCATTCACAAGACTGTTAGTGAGGTCAGGATGTTGGGTGAGTAGCAGCCCATCTCATCCCAAAAGTACTGGATTGAGCTCCATCATTCCAGAGAGCACAGCTCCACTGCTCCACAGAAGGGATGTTCACAAACATTTGGACATATAGTGTACATTAGTCCATTAACTCCAGTGCAACACTAAAGAAGTGAATTTTTAATATTAATCATGTCTTGGCTGATGGACTACATTTGAGCAACAGGAGAAAACTGGGTAAATGTGATTTTTCTCCAAACTGTCACTTTAAGTTCAGAGCCGTTTGAACAAGCAGGGTGGTTTTACTCTGCTGCCTGACTGGGGTGGGAGGTTCTTTGAAGTGGGTTTTGGAACGGAGTTGGGATGTCTCTGCTAATGCGCTCTCCTGAGCCTGCTGTGGGGTTCATATAAAGTGGGGCCGGGGGAAAACCCGCACTCATTTACTCATGATTAACATTTCTAAAGCCAATGTCAGGGTCAACGAGAAGTAATTGTGCCCTCACAGGACCACATATGCACAAGGGCAGGCAAATTTCACTTTAAACATTGTGATTTAAAGAAGCACTAGGTAATTTCAGGGCTTTATTATTACAAGCTGGATTCAAATATCACCTATACAGACAGCTGGCTGCTGTTAGTTACTATATTTAAGACAGCAGAGTGACAGTAACTAACTACAAAAGTGCAGTTCCTGAAGGAAACACTGAATGGTTGTGCAGCTAAAGTGGTTCCACTTCCAGGCGGTTGTTGTTTAGTAAATAAGGTGCAACTGTTTTGGCTAGCTAGTTGCTATGGTGTTGCTATATGGCTGCTATACTATCCCAGGTCGTTGCTTTAGTTTTGCTTAGTGGTTGCTATGAAGTTGCTAAGTGGTTGCTAGCTGGTTCCTGTGGTGTTGTTAAAAGGATGCTAGTTGAGTGCTACAGTGTCAGGAGGTGATTGCATTGGTATTTAAAGTGGTTGCCATGATGTTGCTTATTTGTTGCTGTGGTGTTGCTAGGTGATTGCTAATAAGTTGCTACAGTAGGCCAATTGGTTGCTATGGTGTCTCCGGTGATGAAAAAGCTGTATTTGGAACATGTTTTGAGTACTGATATATTGAAAACTGTGGGAGGAGATAGGCGCGGAAATCCTGAATGAATGAATGAATGAATGATTGAATGAATGAATGAATGAATGAATAAATGGATCAATCAATCACTTGGATAACAATATAGTTGTTTTGCAGTGTGCAACCATAATAACAGTATTGCTTTGTAAGCAAGTCTATTTTGCATTCCAGTTCATTTGTGTTGTAACCTGTGATGTAATATTGTATTACATTGAAGTACATTGTAACTGGCAGAAGAGAAGAGATTATTTTATTTTTCTTTGTAACATTTATGTTTTGGTTAGGCCAGTGAACAGGCCTTGCTCCTTAGTATTGCTGTGTGGTTGAGTGTGTGTAAATGGAGTGTGTTGATTGTAAAGCGTCCTTGGGTTTAAGAAAGGTGCTATATAAGTGTAACGTTCATTCATTCATCTCATGTTCTGGTGATTGTACATAGTAATGTTTATGGACTAATATCTCATATTCTACCAATTACTAATAAGTAAGTAAGTAAAATGTATTTATATAGCACTTATTACAGACAGCAGTCACAAAGTGCTTTACAAGAAAATAAAACAGCTCAACAATGGACAAGTAAAACAATAAAACATCACACATTATAAGAACATAGAACCATAAAAAACATAAAAGGATAAAACATCAAATATAAAAAGCCTGATGCATCATCCAAACGCCTGCTTGTAAAGAAGAGTCTTTAGCTGTTTTTTAAAGACTCCACAGAGTCAGCAACTCTTAAAAAGTTGGGTAGCGAGTTCCACAATTTAGGACCCAAAACCTCAAAAGCTCGATCCCCACGGGTCTTTAGTCTGGTGCGAGGAACAGAGAGCAGATTTGAATTACTAGACCTAAGAGAACGTGTTGGTATGTGAGGATGAAGTAGATCAGCTATATATATGGGAGCCTGACCGTGTAATGCTCTATAAGTAAGGGTGAGAATTTTAAACTGAATCCTTTGTTCAACAGGAAGCCAATGCAGAGATTTTAATACCTGAGTTATGTGAGATCTTTTACTAGTTCTTGTAAGCAGTCTAGCTGCTAATGTTTATTGCGGTAGTTTATGAAATATTGCATTCAAGTGATAACTGTTTATTGAGGTTGACAATGGACAAATATCTCATATTCTAGAAATTAATAGTGTTTATTGAGATTGTTTATGGACTAATGTATCATAGGCTGGTGATTAGTATTGTTTTTTAAGTGGTTTATGGGCTAAAATAATTATTGTGATTAATAGGGTTTATTGAGGTTTTTATGGAATAATGTCTCCTATTCTAGTGTATTCATGATAGTCCTACATCCATGCAGTTGTCGAGCCTTGTTTTCATCTGTGGTGTCTGACTAAAGTGATTATTTTTGAGTAAAAACAAACCAAGTAAGAACATCCCCTAAAACAACTATTCACATTTGCTTGGCCTCAGGCCCAGGAGGTGACTATGTAACAGATGCGACTACAGGACAAGAGAAGCGATCATTATGTTGTTTGTGTCCAGGAGCACTAATGGCCGGAGGAAGGTGCACATGTCAGTGGCGGAGCCGCGAGGAAGACACAGTAACCTAGACAACACAAAGTGAAAAAGTAAACATGCAGACGGAGACACAGACAGGTAGTCTGAACAGAGAGGGAGCTTTAGACATTCTGGCAGACGCACACTCAGCTGGCGCTAAAACAACACTCCCATCTCTCACACACACACACACACACACACACACACACACACACACACACACAAATCGCCCCACCCTACTCTGAAGTTTGCATGTTGCTAGGCAACCCGAGCCTATCTTGCACATCAGAAAAGCAGGGGAGGTGATGCAGCGATTGGACTCGTCCATGTGGATAGTGTGCCATTCCATCTCTCTCTCTCTCTCTCTCTCTCTCTCTCTCTCTCTCTCTCTCTCTCTCTCTCTCTCTTTCTCTCTCTCTCTCTATCTCTCTCTCTCTCTCTCTCTCTCTCTCTCGCTATCTCTCTCTCGCTATCTCTCTCTCTCTCTCTCTCTCTCTCTCTCTCTCTTTCTCTCTCTCTCTCTATCTCTCTCTCTCTCTCTCTCTCTCTCTCTCTCGCTATCTCTCTCTCGCTATCTCTCTCTCTCTCTCTCTTTCTCTCTCTCTCTATCTATCTATCTCCGCAGTGTGTCCATCAGAAATCTCATTATTGTTGCTTGTGTGTATATCTCAGTGTCTCATTAGCAAGCTTCCAGAGTGGCAGAGGGACACCGTCTCTGAACTTCTGTACCAATTTGTCTGTCTGTCTGTCTGTCTCTCTCTCTCTCTCTCTCTCTGTCTCTGCAGTGAGTGCATTAGGGTCAACCCTTTGTCAACTGAATAAGTAAAGAGGGGTGAGGCTCAGGGGTGAGAAGTCAAACAGGAGAATCATAGGACCTTAAATTAAATCTAGTCTTCTTTGCCGTTATACAGCAATATATCAAAAATCTGAATATGTTCATCATTTCATTCAAAAAGGTCAAATTGTTATGTCATATATTTATATACATTACACATAAGGTGACATATTTCAAGTCTTTGTTGTTTAGAATATTTAATTTGGAGTAAATCACTATTCAAACAAGTATAAATACTGTGTATCTCTCTGACATTGTTAATGTCAAGTCACTCCTGAACCAGAGACAACATCAGAAGTGTCGTACCTGGCTAAGGAGAAAAAGAACTGATCTGTTTGCTCAGTGGTCCAAAGTTGTCTTTTCAGATGATTTTTTTTACCTTTAATTTGGAAATCAGCATCATAGAGTCTAGAGGAAGAGTGGAAAGGCACATAATTTTCGGAAGTTTCTGCAGTCTGCGAAGGTTTGAGTAACCGTACTGTCAGCTAATGTTAGTCCACTGTGTTTTATCAAGTACAAAGTTAGTGCAGCACCATGATATTTTAGAATACTTCATTCTCCTATTTGTAAGCTTTTTGGGGATGCTCATTTCCAACAGGATTTAACTTAAAGTGGAAGACATAACCATTAAATTAATCAATTTGATAAATATTGCCATCAAGTCATTTCCAATTTCTGATGATCATATGAAAAGGTTTCCAGCAAAGCATATTGTCTTCTATTTGAGTCTTTAAGCTCTTAATGACTCATTCATGATTCCTCTGATTGTATCCCTCCATCTTTGCTATTCTACTACTTCTTCTGTGTCCACAATATGTATCTTCAGTTTATTTATTTGGGTTTCAAGTTAAAGGTGAACTTTGATTTGGTCTAGGATCCATTTATTTGTTTGCTATCCAAGGTTTCCTCAAACGTCATCTCCAACACCACAAGTCAAAGTCAACACTATTCATCATATCCTGCTTTTTTTGTTTGTTTGTTTTTTTCATTTCACATCATATAATAAATATGTAAACCATATTATTAGGTGTAGGTGGAGTTCATACTTGCACAGGTGTTACACCAATGTGTACAAGTGTATGATAGTGAATGAAGTGTATGATCATTGTACAAGTACAACAAAATAAAGGACACCATTATTATAATAATAACACCATAATTACACCACATTGTATTACATATCATATGTGTACAGGTGCATATTAGACCTTCAGGAGAGAAAATCATGTTGAGCTTTTGGACACTGCATAAGTATGGTTATGCATCACAACACAACCTCCCATTATATATGACTGAACTGCTGCCATGTGTTTATTTTAGACATTCTGAGATCTTAACATTCTTCTTCTTCTTCTTAAAAAACTTAAATGTGAAATGCTGTTTTGAGAAATATGTACAGTCTATTTGTTTATCATAGTAAACTATATGGACAGAAGTATTGGGGCACCTGATCATTCATTGTTGCTTCTGAAATTAAGTTTATTAAAACGAGTTTATCCTACTCTATTCTACTGTACATAGAAGACTTTCTGTTAAATTTTTGAGCACTGTTGTAAGGATTTGATTGCAATCAGTAACAAGAGTGTTAGTGAAGTCTGGATGTTGGATGATCACCATCCCACCTCATCCCATCCGAAAAGTACTGGATGGAGGTCCATCGTTCCAGAGAACACAGTTCCTCTGCTCCACAGCTCAATGCTAGCCTATGCCTGACATTAGACATGGTGCCAATAAGGTCATGTTTATCTGCTTCAGAGTCTTATTCTACTGGTTGTATTTCTCTACAGAGAATAGACAAACTGTGTGTGCATTTGTACATTTGTGTAACTAATGTGTGCAGCTTAAAGCAGCTGAATGTGATGAAGGGGTGTACATAAACATTTGGACATATAGTGTATATTTATTGAATCTTAATACACCTTTTTGACAATCTGAACATTTCTTTTAAGTGTGCATTTTCTAACTTAAATCTTTCCAGTAATAAATCTAGATTACTACCTTATCATCTTTTCCTGGAGCTAATTCAGACTGAATAAAAAAAAAAAAGAACTTTTCCTTTAGGTATAGTGTGTTGTGCTCAGAACTAAATCCATCCAGTAATAAATCTAGACTACTGCCATACGTCTTGGATCTAAAACAATTTTTTGTTGTATTACTCTGCAGGTGAATGAAATCTACCATGACCGTTCTCTTGGAGCACGGATCAACGTGGTTCTGGTTCGGATTGTCTTGGTAGATCCCAAAAAGGTAAATCTTTGGTGTGTCATTGTGTGTGTGTGTGTGTGTGTTTGTTCTTTTCCTACTCATATTCTCCACAGCTGCTAATGGCACATCTGAGACTAGTACTTAGGCTTTCCCTGCAGAGAGATGAAGAGATATAGTGCTAAGATGTAGTCTACAGACTTGCTTGCTGGATTTCCTATTTCTTGCTTGCACAGTAGGAAGAATACCAACATCATCCAGACCACTGTTTTACTTTTGTTCAGATGCACTTTAAATGATTCATCATTGCAGGGACTTCAGAAGGATTTGTAATGTGGGAAGGACAGACTTGGGGGGAGGGTATTCCGGGGGTTCTCCCCCAGAAAATATTGAATGAAGTAGATATGATTTCCTGCATTCTGATGTATTTTAAGAGGTTGTTAAACATCTACTTTTATCTACATAAGTAAACATATTCGAAATTATTTTTAGAGACAGATTCCTCTTTGAACTAGTCCAAATATGTATCATCCTGTTTTTAAACTCACTGAGTAAGATCATGAAATTAATGTGACACAATTTATCACAAACAGTGACATAGTATAAACTAATTTCCCCAGTTTTACTCCTAGAAATAAAAGTTCAAAATTAAAGAAGCTATTGTGGGAGTTCAAGGAAAAACGCTGAGGCGAAGATCCCTTTTTAATCCAAAAACCCGAGGAGGGAAACTTTATTTTTCTCTCGCTAAAGAAACTGAATCAGCGGACTCGAACAGGAGTCGGCTCTGAAACG
>BRDA01011173.1:0-35710 GCA_036984385.1 Crenuchus spilurus | reverse complement strand
TATATATATATATATATATATACATATGACATAATATGACATTTATGATATTGCTATCCTTTAATATGAGCATATATTTTCATGTTAAAACAGTGTTTTTCTGTTTAGAGTAGATCATATTCCATGCTGTTATTGTGTAATAATTAGACAGCTGTTTTATTCAGCTCATGTTTTGTCTCTTAGGCTTAATTATGTAGGATTGTAATTCTGATGTGCATAGTTTATGTAACTTTGCAGGACACGAGTAGACTCTTCAGAATCTGTGTGAATACACAGGCAGCCCAAATCTTGTCACACTTGTATATAAGAAAGTGTTTGACATTTGTTTACAAATTCATGCAAACAGCTTTGGTTCTAACAACAATACTGGGATTTGTAGCAAAAAAATTTATTTTCATAACTTTAGTCTTGGGATTGTCAGGGACATATTCACTTATTTCAGAATGAAGAAAAAACTTTATACAGCTTCCCACCTTAATACAGATGGAGTCATGATTGGCATCAAACATTGGAAGCATACATGCTGACAGCAGAACATCAATCTGTGTTACTTAATTTCACAGTGGCTGAGTTCTCATGTCTTTATAAAAGTAACCATAAAAGTGTGTAAAGGTGTCATACAGAGTCAAGTCAAGTGAGACTTTGTGTGCAAGTGGTGCAAAACAACAAAATGTAAACACTACAAGTGACACCTTTAGGTCTGTCTTGATGCCATATACCCTAGGATATCTTATGAGGTCTTGTAGAATCCGTGTCACAGTGGGTTGGTGCTGTTTTGATGAGACTCATCATATTTTATTTGACTTAATTTAGTACATACTTCAATTTTTTGTCTTAATTTTATTTAGTCATCTTAGCTTATTCAATTTAATATTTATCTTGTTTATCTCATTTTAATCATGCTTCACAACAAGCTAAAGAAACTATTTTTCATTCTATCATGTCACGTCATTTGAATGACAATAAAGCTGAGTCTGATATTAGTTTTAGTGGTTTAGTTGGTTTTAATGTGGTGACATACAGAAATTGTGTAATAATTGCACACTAAAAAACAGGTTCAATATAAGTACTGTCTTGTACTCAAAGGTACAGTTTTAATAAATGTACCCTCAAAGGTACAGTTTAGCCTCTTTGGGTACAGAATAGTACTTTAACTCAGGAGTGTCCAAACTTTTTTCAGAGGGCCACAAACATAAAAATATAGGAGGGGCTGGGCCACTTACTAGAATTTAGGTATATAGCCTTAACTTTAGTGTATTAAAGTAAGAAAAATCAATTAAAAGTGGTGAAATATGTTATATTGTAAAAAATAATTAAAGATAAAATTGCCTTCATCACAGCTTTCCATAAATGGATCTTTGATTTATTCAGAAAAAGCTTTGGTAGCTCATTCTCAGAACAGAAGCCTCAGATTTCTTCTTAGACAGAAGATCTATAGTACAGAGAAAAACCAATAAAGGGGAAAATGGGACGGGTACATTTCAAGCTTGTTATTTAAGTTATTAGGCTTAGCAACACACCTATTAACGTTTGTTTAAAACGGTTATCAACATTAACAGACTGAACTGGTCTTAATAACAGGAGCGCATATAATTTTAGTAAATTATTCTGGTGAGTATCAGCTGTATGTAAATCGGGCCATCCAGTTGCGGTGCTGATCCAACGCCACTCGTGCCAAAAATCAGGACAAATGTCACTTGATCAAGGAGCAAATCTGCATCAGATGAGATATATTATAAATATTCACTCTCCCACCATGTCTGAAATTTTCTGCACTCTCTCTACCTTTTGCTTCTTTGGTTCTACCATGTTTAGTAACTTGGGGTAAATTTCTTGTGATCAGGGTTGCCAGGTCCAGCATAAATATCCAGCCCAAAATCAGTATAAAACCGGCCCTTCAGAAGCTTAAACTAGCCCAAAATATGTCTGTCACACGTTTGAAGCAAATGGCAACACAACTATGAGTGTATGACTTAGTATTTTGTTTATAAGAGATTCATTATCAGTCATAAATAATATAACATTAGTGTTTATAACAGTTTTATATCCCAGTCAAGAACATTTAATAATAACATAATTAGCAAAAAAAGGAACTGACTTTTTCATTTCACATTTGCAGTATTTGCAATGTGCCTTTTGCTCGTCATCAGGAACACTTTTAATTCATTATATCAAACCTTTTTCTTTTTCCCAGACCTTGCAATACCCGTATTTCTCCCACTTACCTGGCATATTAGCTAGCGACTGTTTTCTCTTCACCTTCTTTCTTTCTGTCTGTCTGTCTGTCTGTTTGTCTCTCTCTCTCTCTCTCTCCTGCTCTCCTCTTTACGCTGTACTTTCTTATGTTGTTATGTTCTCCTCGTACTTATTGATGCATTCAATCTTCCAACACCCACTTTTCTTGTTGTTTTTGGCTGCCCCGGTAATTTTTAAAAGTAGCCCAAAAAACACATCCCGCCACGCTTTAATTTTCACCACGACTGTATTTTCAAATAAACCCAATTTGGCGTGAAAACCGCAAACCTGGCAACCCTGTCTATGATCGTTCTTTTTGGTGGAGCAACTGCCTTGATCAACAGTACACCCGTGGTGTTCAAACTAAGAAGTGCAATACACTCAAGCAAAAGTAGAAGTGCGGGACACATTATATTCTATTTATAAAATTTCTTGCGGGCCAATTAAAAATGGACTGCGGGCCGCAGTTGGCCCATGGGCCGTAGTTTTGACACCCCTGCTTTAACTGGTACAAAAGCCATGGGTGCAACAATGGAAATGGACCCTATTGTACCTCAAAAAGATACAGCTCAAGCAACAACTTTTGTATTCTTTTAAGTACAAATCTGTACTTAATATTCTTAGCGTGTGTAAAAAGTGTATAATATGTCCACATATTAGATTATTGGGAATTTCTTTGTTTCATAATATATTTCATACCAACTTCTCTGACCTCAGAGTTATCTGGGATGGATCATCACACACTGGAAATGTGTACTGTGATCAGACACATCAGTATTCCAGATGTTTTTTGGAAGAAATGGACACAATGTTCTCTGGACCAAAGACAGAAATAACCATTCATAGTGTTATCAGCAACAAATCCAAAAGCCAGACTCTGTAATGGTATGGGGTTGTGTAAGTACCCTTGGCAGATGCCATTTAGTTCAAGTGCTATGCAGATGATCTTCAACTTCACGTCCCTTTGGCAGATGGTGATGATGCAGTGTTTAAGAGAGTGACAGATTGCCTGGTTGATATTAAAAGGTGGATGGCTAGTAATTGTCTGAAGTTTAATGAATCAAAGACAGAAGCAAATTTGTTTTGTTGGCCTAAACTTAGGAATGGCTTCCTCAATGAAGTTAGGACCTCTGGTCCCAGAATTAAATTTTATGTAAGAAACAGGGGTGTTCTTTTTAATGAGTGTAGATTTGACAAGCATGTGTCCACTGTGATCAAGAGTAGCTTCTTTCATTTGAGGAACACTAGTATGTTGAAGGCCTTCCTTTAGTAATAGATTTAGAAAAACATTTCTGTGCTTTAATTACGTCAAGAATAGATTATTGTAATTATTGTATTTGTGGGTGACAACCAATTAATAGTAGACTGGCTCCAACTTGGGTAGATTGCAGTGGCCTGCTTGCTTACAGGAAAAAAGGAAGAGAGGTCATTATACATATTTTAGCCTCATTAGATTAGCTATTTGTCAGATTTAGGATCTTTTTTGGGTTTTATTGTGGATCTACAATTCTTTGCACAGTCCGTACCTCTTATATCTCTGAACTGTTCCAGACATATACTGTGGTAGCACCTAAGCTATGGAATGGTCTGCATTTGGAAATTGATGAGGCTACTTCTATAGCCATGTTTAAATCAAAATTGAAAACCTATCTGTATCATGTAGCATTTGATACAAACATTTGTTTTGTCTGTGACTGTTTGTTGTTCTTATGCATTTAAAGTTATTTTTTCTTGATTTGTAAAGACCTTTGGTACAATGATTGTTAGTAGTTAAATGTGCTATATAAATAAATGTTGACATTTTACCTTTTTGGATGAAAAAGACAACAAATAATGATATTTTTCACAATATTCAATTGGTATAAAAGGGCATACCATGGAAGCTACAACTAAATTCAGTTTTGGACAAATATACAGTGGTAACCCTACTTACCAGCATCCCTACTAACGAGTATTCCAGGTAACGAGTCGAGATCTCGGAATATTTTTGTTCCAGGTAACAAGAAAAATTCCAAGTAACGAGTAGCGTAAATTTCTTCAAGTATGCCAAACCGCTAGGGGCGCTGCGGTCGTAGCATCCCCTAGATGCTACTGTAGAAGAAGAGGTCAGTCAATACCTTTGACCGCTGTCCAGTAAAAGTGAAACTGCTAGTGAAAGCGACGCTAAGGTAGCAAAAGGTAGTGAACAAGAAAGTTAGATACATTTTACTTTTACTTTTCATATAATAAGTGTAACCATGCCATATACGTACGCCCATCCTCCTGTCCTCCTTAGCCGCCAGCCTACACGAGCGCCGTTGTCATCTCGTTTATGTTTTAAAAAACCCATATAAACACATTATTTAGCATATTAAAGTATACTGTATATTGGCCGGCTGACATGGATTAATCAGTTTTACATGTATTCTTATGGGGAAAATGCATCCAGCTAACGAGCAAACCAGCTAACGAGCTCGGCTCCTGCACGGATTAAACTTGTAAGTAGGGTTACTACTGTATAATGATTTGTGCTTTTTGCATGATACAAAACTGAATGTTTTTCTTGTCAACCTCATAGCTCTAATGTAAATCTAAAGAAGCAAACATTGAACATCACACATGTTTTGACTGATTGACAAAATTTGTCAAAATTGCATGAATTTTATTTTTCATCAAGGAGTGTCTTCAGTGTGTTTTCTTTGTGGTTTGGTTACAGTCTTCGAGTCTGATTGAATTGGGGAACCCATCTCAGAGTCTGGAGAATGTCTGCCGCTGGGCATTTGAGCAGCAGAGGAAGGACACCAATGACAACGAATACCATGACCACGCCATCTTCCTCACACGTCAAGAGTTTGGGCCCACAGGGATGCAGGGTACATGATTGGTGTTTCTATGTTTGTGAGGACATGTCACTTACATTGACACTTCAGTAACCAAAAGCCATTTTTTCTGCTTTTTCTGATTTACAAAAACTGTTTAATTTGTGGTGAAAACAGCATGTCTCCATGACTGGTAAAATGGCATGAAATATAAATACTAACACAACAAAAAATGCATATTGCCATAATAAACATTTGACTTGGATTATAAAATAAACAAATAAACTTAAATATGATGTTTTTGGAACCCAGTGAGGGGGTAGGGGACTAACCACGACCCTGATTAACAAATCAGAGGAAAGGGGCTTGCCCTCAGAATCAAATCCTCAAATAGCTGGGGGCAGTCCCATACAGTCATAAATTTTGTCCCTTTATGTTTTAACTATTTCCAACATGTAAATAAACATATGTGCAGAAATGAGTTTTGTGTAAATATAAAAAATTTGAATATCCTGAAATTGTTAAATATAATGTATATTCATTACACATAAAATGACATACTTCAAGCCTTTTTTAATGGTGAAATGCTTGAAATGTGTCACTTTTTCTGTAATTAACATACAATATAATATGACAGTTTGCCTTTTTGAATTAAATTATGAACACAAATGTATTTTTTCACAATTATTTCACATAATTCTTGGAGATACACACCTCTTCATTTCACCAAGAGGGCAACTTCTGTGATGAAGCCCAAGGGCCAACAAAACACACTAGCCAATCAACAAAACACAATAGCCAATCAAAATGTCGTAACATCTGTGACATCACATCAGTGTGACTCTTGTCTTCTTTTCAAATGAAACTTTGAAACTGGGGAATGTTAATCAGCTGAACCAAAGTTTCCAGTCTTAAGGTAAGCACATTTTTATGAGTCTTGCTGATTGTGTCTACTACATTTATGGTTACACAGATATGTACATCTTTTCTTTTACTTTAATATAACTATTACTATGGAATCTAGCAAACATTAGCTAAGTACATTAGCATTTAGCTTGTCCTATTGTAGAGACTACTGAATGCTGGCTAGCCAGCTAGGCTAGTTAGGTTAATATGGAAAAACAAAAGTTACAGATTATGGCCACATTTAAAAACACATATACTGTTACAAATAATGTATACATATGCTAAAAATACTACATTGCTTTGCATTGTGGAGAATGCTAACTGGTGTTCTAAATAATGAAGAGGTGCTCATTTTCATTATATGACCAGGTAACTGCTAAATTAGCCTTCAGGCTAGTCACGATGTCATGATGTCACAGATGTTAAGATATTTTGATTGGCTGGTATATTTTGTTGGCCCTGGGGCTTCATCACAGTTGTTGCCCTCAGGACAAAAATTGGTAAAAATCAGGAGGTGCTTGGAGGTACACTAGTACTTTCACATAGAAAAGCAATAAAACATAATTTGACCAGGGATGTTTCAACAACTCCATATGACAGAATGCCTGTGTATGTACCATCGCCATGATCTCAGTGTTGCCTACTTGGGTTTACTTGGTAATGTGAAAATGTCTAAACTAGGCTGAGGCTTGTGGCTCTGTGTGTTTCTAGGTTACGCTCCAGTGACGGGCATGTGCCATCCAGTAAGAAGTTGCACTTTGAATCACGAGGACGGTTTCTCCTCTGCCTTTGTAGTAGCCCATGAAACTGGCCACGTGTGAGTAGCTGCATATAATATGTGCAAAAGCTACCAGACAGCTTCCAGAGTGCTTTTAACAACTCGTTAAGGTTTCTAGCATGTATGTGTGTGTGTGTTATAGGTTGGGAATGGAGCATGATGGTCAGGGGAATCGATGTGGTGATGAGGTGCAGATGGGCAGTATCATGGCTCCTTTGGTGCAGGCCGCATTCCATCGCTTCCACTGGTCTCAGTGCAGCCAGCAGGAGCTGGGACGCTACTTACAGTGAGTTACACAAATTCACACACTTGGTTCACCTAGAAATCATTTTATATATTATTCTACTTTCCCCTGGATGTCGATGAACAAAGACAAAGTACAAATTTTGGAGTCAGTAATCCCCTCACTCAAGTTAAACTTGGACTCCAAACATGTCTTCGTGGATCAGTTACTGAGGTGAGTAATATTATTTTTGAGTGAACCATTCAAGTTTATAATCCTGTTTGTATGTTTATTTGTTTTGTTTTTTGGGCAATCAATGCCCTTCTTACTAGCTGAATTATACTGTGGAACACATAACGCAGACCTAATCAAACTGAGTTGCACCACCCATATAAGCATGTGGGTGTTTTTTATTTATTTATATTTTATGGTATTACTGGCCACAGCTATCATAATTTTGTCTCTTACTCTGTGCAAAGATATGTTACTAGCTGGAATCGAGCAGGGGAGTATGTGCTTTATAGTCATACATAAAAAAGAATATATCATGGAAAAAGTTCATTTTTGTTCACAATTTAATCAAAAAAGGAAAATTCATTTATTGTATATTAATTACATGTGAAGTGACATTTCAAGACTTTTTTGTTTTATTGTTGATCAGTGTGGTGTATTGCTCATGAAAATCAGAAATCCAAAATCTCAGATTATCCGAGTATTTAATTTGGAGTTTCAATAAATTACTATTCAGATTGAATCTCATCAGATCTCTTGGGCTACTAATACTGTCTTCCTAATATCAAGTCATTACTGAACAAGAGACATCAGAAGCATCTTAACTGGGTTAAGGAGGAAAAAGAATTGGACTGTTTCTCAGTGGTCCAAAGATGAAAGTCAGTGTTACATTTCATTTGGAAATCAAGTACTAGAGTCTGGAGAAAAAGTGGAGAGGCACAAAATCCAACTTGTCTGGAGTCCAGTGTGAAGTTTCAGTAGTCTGTAATTTTGGGAGTTATGTCATCTGCTGGTGTTGGCCCACTGTGTTTTATCAAGTCCAAAGTCAATGCAACCATCCACCAGTAGATTTTAGAGAACTTCATGCTTCCAGCTGCTGACAACCTTTATGGAAATGCAAATTCCCATTTCCAGCAGGGCCTAGCACCTGCCCACAACACTAAAACTACTACCAAGTCATTTGCAGACCATAAAACTACTATGCTATAACACATACTGGTCAACATTAAAACAAAAAGGGCTTGAAATATGTAACTTTATGTGTAATGAATATAAAATATATGAAAGTTTGCCTTTTGAATTAAATTAATTACAAAAATGATACATTTTATTATTGTTGTTGATGTTGTTGTTATTGTTGGCATTATCATATATTGTACTACAGAATGTGAGATTTTTTTTGTCCAAATTCTGTATACCACCAGCCAGTATAATGCAGCATACAGATATTGCAATTGCTTTGCTTTTATTAGTACAGTAGTTTTTATAAGTGTGGTTTGTAAAACTAAAGCAATCCTTACCTTTACCACTGCAACCAAAACATCTTCTTTGGGCTCTTTTACTTTTCTTATTTTTTCATTTGCAAAAAAAACATTTTTGCTTGCGGAAAACAGTCAAATGATCAATAATTTTTAGGTTTTTATTTTACCATCCTCATCTCCATAAAAACACATGGCCTCACAGACATGCACAGAAGTATGCATATTATCATATAGCATATACAGACCCATTCCAAAAAATTAGAATATTATGGAAAAGTTGATTAATTTCATTCAAAAAGTTAAACTTTGTGTCCAGTTCTTTTTCCTCCTTAATGCACCCAATCAAGTATTGAAGATTGACATATCGTTTTGAAAGTGCCATATTTTGATTGATTTGATGGGATCCTAATTTCTTTTTTCTGCAAAAACTGAGAAGTAGTTTGGGCTGATTTCTCCACAATATTCTAATTTTTTTTACATCCTGTTTTTGTGGGTTTTATGAGCTGCACACCCAAATTATCTGAAAATAAATACTTGAAATCTTTTAAATTGTGGACATTGAATCTATAATCTATGAAAGTTAAACTTTTTGAATGGAATTATGGAAATTAACTTTTCCATGATATTCTAATTTTTTGGAATAGGTCTGTATACTCACACAAACAAACACTGGTACAGCTATATTTGTGAGGGTATGTACTACCTATTACTATTAACCCTAAACCTTCTTATCTTTACCAAAATGTAAACCTTGTCATAACATTAACTTCATTAACCTACACTTAAACTTATGCCTAACCTTAACATTAAACCAACCTAAATTTTATATTGGCCTTTACCTCAGTAACTTAACATACACTTACCCTTACCCTCTGAAACCTTACCCAAAATTAAAACCCCAAATAAAAAGTTAGGACAGTATGGAAAATGCTAATTAAAAACAAAATAAATAAATACATAAATAAAAACTTTCTTACATTTAATTTGAATTTTATTGCAAACAGTATGAAGTCAAAATATTTAATGTTTTGTCTGGTAAACTTAATTTCATTTGTTAATATACTGTATATCCATTACAGCATTTCAGACCTGCAACACATTCCAAAATAAGTTGGGACACTAAAACATTTAAGATTTTGTAATGATGTTGTTCCTTCTGAAAACATTAAAAGAGATTTTAGCATGGAGTACACCAAATGATGTGTTTCAGGAGTTATTTTGTCCTGGAAAATATCTTAAGGTGTACACCAGTATGGGGTTGTTGTCATATTTTTCATTTCACAATTCTCCTCACTTTCTCTACTGTAGACAGGTCATGACTGCAGGCAGGCCAGTTCAGTACCTTCTTCTTCCGCAGACATGCCATTGTAATGTTTGCAGCATGTGGTTTTGCATTGATTTGTTGAAAAATGCCTGGACATCCCTGGAAAACACTAACCAACATTCATCTGACCACAAAACACATTTCTACTGTGAGAAATCCGTCCCAGATGCCTCCACGCCAGTTGATTTTGGACTTTTGGACTTGGTTAACATAAGGCTTTTTTTCCTTTTTATTATTTGCATTTTCCATATTGTCCCAAATTATTTTGGTGTGGTATTACCTCAGGAATCTACACCTAAACTTAATCGTAAATTTATCCATCACTTTAACCTTATGAGTATATACATATAAGCTTAGTTTCAAGCTTAACCTCAGTAATTTACACCTAAACATAAATACTTCCTTAACTTCAGCAATCTATACATATAATAACCCTAACATTAACCTATGTAATCTACACTTATATTAACCCTAAACTTTAACCTCAGTAATCTATACCTAAACCCATCTCTAAACTCAACCTCACTAATCTACACCTAAACTCAACTCTAAACTTAAACTCAGTAATCGACACCTAAACACAGCTCTAACCTTAGTAATCTACACCTGAGCTGAACTCTAACCTTAAAATCAGTAATCCACACCTAAACCCAACTCTAACCTTAAACTCAGTAATCTACACCTATATTAACCCTAAATTTACCCTCAGTAATCTACGCCTAAACACAGCTCTAAACTCAACCTCAGTAATCTACACCTAAACTCAACTTTAAACTTAAAATCAGTAATCTACACCTAAACCCAACTCTAACATTAAACTCAGTAATCTACACCTGAGCCCAACTCTAACCTTAACCTCAATAATCTACACCTAAACACAACTCTAACCTTAACCTCAGTAATCTAGACCTGAGCCCAACACTAAACTTAACCTCAGTAATCTACACCTAAACCCAACTCTAACCTTAAACTCAGTAATCTACACCTATATTAACCCTAAACTTAACATCAGTAATCTACACCTAAACCCAACTCTAAACTCAACCTCAGTAATCTACTCCTAAACCCAACTCTAACCTTAACCTCAGTAATCTACACCTAAACACAGCTCTAACCTTAACCTCAGTAATCTACACCTGAGCCTAACTCTAACCTTAACCTCAGTAATCTACACCTAAACACAGCTCTAACCTTAACCTCAGTAATCTACACCTGAGCCCAAGTCTAAACTTTACCTCAGTAATCTACACCTAAACCCAACTCTAACCTTAACCTCAGTAATCCACACCTAAACACAACTCTAAAATTAACCTCAGTAATTTATATCTAAGCCCAACTCTAACCTTAAGCTCAGTAATCCACACCTAAACACAGCTCTAATCTTAACCTCAGTAATCTACACCTGAGCCTAACTCTAACCTTAACCTCAGTAATCTACACCTAAACACAGCTCTAATCTTAACCTCAGTAGTCTACACCTAAACCCAACTCTAACCTTAAACTCAGTAATCCACACCTAAGCCCAACTCTAACCTTAAGCTCAGTAATCCACACCTAAACACAGCTCTAACCTTAACCTCAGTAATCTACACCTGAGCCTAACTCTAACCTCAGTAATCTATATCTAAGCCCAACTCTAACCTTATGCTCAGTAATCTACACCTAAACACAGCTCTAACCTTAACCTCAGTAATCTACACCTGAGCCTAACTCTAACCTTAACCTCATTAATCTACACCTAAACACAGCTCTAACCTTAACCTCAGTAATCTACACCTGGGCCTAACTCTAACCTTAACCTCAGTAATCTACACCTAAACCCAGCTCTAATCTTAACCTCAGTAGTCTACACCTAAACCCAACTCTAACCTTAAACTCAGTAATCCACACCTAAACCCAACTCTAACCTTAACCTCAGTAATCCACACCTAAACACAGCTCTAACCTTAACCTCAGTAATCTACACCTGAGCCTAACTCTAACCTCAGTAATCTATATCTAAGCCCAACTCTAACCTTATGCTCAGTAATCCACACCTAAACACAGCTCTAACCTTAACCTCAGTAATCTACACCTGAGCCTAACTCTAACCTCAGTAATCTATATCTAAGCCCAACTCTAACCTTAAACTCAGTAATCCACACCTAAACCCAACTCTAACCTTAAACTCTTTTCATTGCATTTGTTGTGAAAACAGCATGTTTTCTTGAGAGGACCACTCATGAAAACTGTCATGGTTTTTGTATCATTGTGAGGATTTCTAGTCTTCATAATGGGCAATAGACAAGGAACCATACACATATGCATGCTCATGCACACACACATAAGTGCACTGTAACTTACATATTATGTACATGCACACACCTACACTATGATCTGAAACCCATCAACCATAATAATTCCAAGTCATTCTCCTCATCCCACCGCTCCTCCTTCACAGTTCATACGACTGTCTGCGAGATGACCCCTTTGAGCACACGTGGGAGGAGCTCCCACAGCTGCCTGGCCTGCACTACTCCATGAATGACCAGTGTCGCTTTGACTTTGGCACTGGATACGTAATGTGCACAGCGGTGAGTGGACCATCATCCACACACACCCCACACACAACAATGCATTATGGAGTGGTCATATGGCATCTTAAGACTGCTATAAGCATGTATAACCCCACTGTGGCCATCAGCTCATAATAGCTTTCTTCATTCTGAGTCGATCATCAGGTTCATTGTATAATGATGAAGAATGATCCCGCTGCGATGTTATACATGCTTCAACTACTAATGCATTATACTTGTGTGCAATGTTTTCAGCAGTGTTTATCTGTATGTGATGGTGATATGAGGTTTAATATCACTTATATTGTGTAATTAAAGCACATACACCTCAGTACATTCCTAATATCAATACATTAGTTTGTGAAAGTCTTACAAGAGAACACACAAATCTTTTCCTCATTTAAACCTTAGAAGCTACAGTTATCTCGAGCATTTACAAACACGGTGTGGGATTTTATATTAAGACGATAGTTTGTAAACAGTTTACAGTGGCTAGTTAATAAGATATCCTAGCAGATTCATCTCAGTAGTCAAAACAGCTATGAACATACATTTACTGATCACTCACTGGCAAATCATTGTCCATTTTATAAGCTTCACTGAAAATAAATAGGTGTACTTTGTAGTTCTACAGACTGTAGTCCATCTCTTTCTCTGTATACTTTTCACTTTGTTATCACTTGTACCAGCACAATAACACACATTAACACACAACCACCATATCAGTGTCCCTGAAGCCCTCCACCACTCAAGTAATAGCTGCTTTTTGGTGTTCCTGAACATTGAAGAACAGGATGAAATGAGGCTACAGGGAAAAAGATGGATTACAGTCTGTAATTGTAGAACTACAGTGTACTTGTATGTTCAGTGGAGCTGATAAAATGGACAATAAGTGTAGATAAAAAAGTATGTGTACCTAGTGAAGTAGAGAGTGAATGTAATTGTCAGCTGTGGGAAGTGGGGGCATTGGGACAATTTTATTTCCACTTGATAATGAAATGTTCATTATTTCATGAATGTATTCAGAGAATCATTTTCAAGGACACAAGAGTTTCTTTTCATGTATTTTTCTACTCTGAAGCTTTGATCTCTCCAGATGTGATGTTAATGAAGTTTTTGCTAAAGCCACCATATGATGAAGTCCCTTTTGTTGCCAAAGTGAATACTCTAATCTGTTTATTAGAGTAACCAATGTAAATGAGCATGGCTTTGCAACAGGAATTGCAAGAAAAGGCAACATCATTAAGTTATATACTATTTCATAAATCAGTAGAATGAAAAGTAAATGATAATGAAAACAAAATCAATGGCTATTAGAGGGGCAAGAACGTGTTCTGCTTCATTGTATATTTTAATTAACATTTTAATTATTTTAATTAATCAGATGTAACTCATGAATGCTCAAAATGCTGATTTTGATTAAACTTGGAACTGAGGTTCACCCAATGATTGTTTGGTTGCGTACAAGTTTTGGTGCATGTTAGTCAAAAGGGGTTTTATTAAAACCAATGGTATTTTCTTCAGCTTCAACAACTAATTTTGGGCTGAAGCTTGGTATGCTGCATCTTCTTAACATTTTATAAATGAACTTCTAAAGGGTTATTAGTCATTAAAAAATTGTCAATGCAGCAGTTGTCAGAAGCATTTTACAGGCTTATCAAACTCCTATCAGGTTGACACTTGTTCTGTCCATGCAGTTTGTCAAACAAGTTTGGCCAATTTAGCCACAAGGTGGGAAAAAAATCATCCATATCTTTTGCTATTATTGACTTTTCAATATAAAACTGGATGTGCCTTGTCCAAATTTTTATATACAAGTCTGTTTTAAAAATGTAAAAAGTGTTTTATTGTTTGTTGTTTGAAAAATGCTCTTTTTTCTATTATGTGGATTTTCTGTTGAATCATGTTAAACATGGCCTTTAATAATCTGTTGTGTCTATAGGTACATAATTCATTTGAAGTTTTAATTTATCAAAAAAACAAAAAATGTCAGGCCTAGTTTATTCAAACCAGTTGGCCTCGAACTCATTCATGTATTGATTGATTTGGGGCCAAACATCATAGACTTATTACTAGTCCCAGGCTAACCCAGAAAACCAGATTTTATGTGAATTGACTTTTTAGAAATGCTAAAATGCTCATTCTAAAACTTACTTTAACTAACGAGAGACAGAGGAGAGAATTGACTCGTCTGTGCAGCCTGCTATTGCGAAGGGATGATGGCATGTAACATGACATGACATCACTAAATACTATTAATTGCTACAGTAAGATGTTAGAGATTGAACACTGTTAATCACTAGAATAGGAGATAGATGCATGCATGTTTCAGCTAGAGTATGACTTTGAAAAAATAAAGATTACCATGTTTTACATGATTAGTGAAATAAGTTCTATAGCACTAATGCTACGTATTTCAAAGCACATACACACAATAGTCCCATTATGGTTTGCTTGAAATATGCACTAACTTTTTGTTGGGAAGTAAACAGCTGTACTAAAGTCTATAAGCTGACTGTCAACTGCTTGAGGAAGACACCAAAACTGAGCTAAAAAGCAGTGACACTGTACTACCTCACCCTTCTAATACTGAACACTGAGTATCTGGAGCAACAGCCTTTGTGGATAGTTTCCAAATTGCTAGAAAGAAGTTTCTTCTGAAATAAAAGTGTGTTGTCATTGAAACTGTTCAATTTAATGGTTGACCTCAATATTTTGAGTGGTAGTGTCCATATCCCTTCCCACAAAATGAAATAATTTTAGTGGTAATTGGCACCTGTTATCAGTTCATTCATTTAGCAATGATATTCAGTTTTCAAATCAGCTTAGACATGTTTGGTGCCTAAAGTTGCTTGTTTAATTTTTGCACTGATGCTGTGAGGCAAATGAGGTAACAAACAATGGAAAGATTTGTACAAAATCATCACACATTTGTTTATATGATTTCTGACCCCCTACTGCTAAATACAGAGCAGTACATATGAAGTACAATTGATAACACTGTACTTGTTTATGGATTTGTATAGATTTTTTTCAGAAACATCCTATTTTGCCATGTTTTTATCTTTTTTGACATTGAGACATACTGAAAAAGTCAGAAGTGTGGACACAAATCTGTAACTATACAAAGTTGATACAGTGTAATTGTGATGCTATGTAATTGCATTTAAATACACTGAATGCATTGCTTCCTTCCAACTATACAAATTAGAGTGATAACTTTAAGCTTCTAAGGGTTAAACTATTCTTGTACAGTCACTCAGCATTAAAACTTTAGTCTTTGGCCATGTAAAAGCCAATTGACTTCATGTATAGTCCACAAGGTGGAAAATGTGTGCAAATATTTTTCTCTTATTCACTGAAACAAGTGGATGAAATCCAGATGCTTTTGGTTTCTCAGTGACCCTAACCACAGTTTGAGTGGGTATTTTTAGGATTTCATGCTGAGTGTTCTCAGGCTCTGAAACAATGACATTCCAGCTGAGATCTTCTGCATGGACTGTACTTTACTCTCTTGTCAAACCATTCCCTTAGCTGCAAAAGGTGGGGTCATCAGGAACCCAGGTAAGGTAACCCACCTAATAGCCATGTGACCACTTCTTTCTTTATCAGTCCGAGTGATCATTTCATTACATGTTTTGTTTGTTTGTTTGTTTGTTTGTTTAGAGCTCATTTTCACATTATGAACATGTTTGCTACAGGGTGCCAACATCTGCATACATATCCATCTTGTTTATTATTCACTAAATCTGAACATGAAGATTAAATTTCAAACCAGATGTTTTTGTAAAATCTCAAGTGGCCAACAGGATGTTGTTTTAACAAATAACTTTGTATCTAGTTTCTTCTATGTAGAGTTCTTAACCAACCAACACACTCAAGTAGGGCCTATATGGGTAGTCCAGCTGGGTCCAAGGAACTATTTTCCACAAGTTAAATGTTGACACCACATATGGATGTCCCCCAGGATGCCTTAACATAGGGCTCATCTGCGCTGTACACTAAGCTCACATGAAAGCACAGAACCCACTATATGGGCACACCGGCCCCATATATAAAATGTTACCTGTTTGCCAAGATTTATTTAATATAGGCAACCCTAATGGGTCTCTCTACTTGTCCATGTACCAACCCAACCAGAACCCATGCCCATCTTGAACCCAGCTAGCTCATGTTCAACCCATAAGGGTCAACTAAAGTGTGCTGACTGAGTAGTAAACTTTGTTCCAACACTTTCATGTCTCTCATTGGCGTGTTTACAGTAAGGGCGAATGAATGTTTTTGATATATCTATGCTCCTTGCTCAAGTCCATTATTTAAAAGCTACTGTTGTGAGGTTGGACAGGCTTTTTACATAACACTGACAAAAAACGAATTCAGTACAACACACATATGTGTAGACCAGGGGTGCACACACATTTTCAGCCTGCGAGCTACTTATCTAATGACTAAGTCAAAATGATCTACCTAATATAAAAATGCAAGACATATATTTAGAAATATATTGACAATTTATGTGTACAATGTATGCTGGTCTACCTTGAATAACTACATGAACCCATATTGCACAATACAAATGTGTACATGTTTTGTCATTAGCCTACTTTACTTTGATGACTTGCACTGAGTGGAATCAGTCAGGGATGCATAGTCTGGACAGTAGTTGCTGATAGCCAGCCTCAAGCAAACCTCCAAATGATCATCAGTCATAGTGGAATGATACCTGAACTTAATGATCTTCATGTGTGAAAAGGCTGACTCACATAAATAAGTGGAGCGATCTAGCGTTTTGCAGCACTTAAGCAGAAATTCTAAACTATTTTGACAATAGTTAAACTTGTAGGTATGTAAATGCTGGCTTATCACAGACTGGTAGCCGCACGCACAAAGACTCAAATGTTAATGTTTTAAAATAAAACCTCTGATATTAACATACGTTTAGCTGACGTGACACAGACACAACAAATGCTCAACATGATAACTTACAGGGGGCGGGTTAACATGTACTGTTCAGACAGACACTGTGTGATGGAGTAATAGCGGGGACGGCCAATCACATGTTAGCAAGAAACGGCACAGCCAATCAAAGAGCTTGTGGGCAGTCTAAAGTGAAATATGATACAGATTGAGCTGCTTGGCCCGACTGGTCTCCCTGTATGTCTATCAAGTGAGATGTTTTATAGCAAGGACAGATGATAGGCTGACGTCTATTTTTTTTTTAAATGCCATGCGATCCCACACTACCTTTGTGATCAACTGGTAGATCGCAATCGACGTATTGTGCACCCCTGGTGTAGACAGTCATAGCAGCATTAGGATATAATTTGTAATCCAATTGTATTGCCTCCATGTTTTAAGAAAACCTGGAGCTAAAAGCCACTGGGTTGGACTCAGAATTCAGACAAGAAGAATGACAACTACTGCAGAGGAAAAGCAAAAATTTAAAGTTGCCATGACCAAGATTCAAGAATGAAAAGTGTGGTTATGTGCTACCAAAATAATAACTGAACTCTGAAGGGGATATGAGGTAAAGTGCACTGCGGAGGGAGGAATGGCTATACTAGACCTGTTCCCAGAGTAACAGAACCCTCCTGGGAGGTGCAGTTTTTTAAACAATGAGAGAAAATCGAGGAAGGTATTTAGATTGTTTTAAAAAATGCTGAGCTAAAACTTCTGGAGTATATAAACAGAGATTACTGGCAGAGTCTGACCTGTGCAAGCAAAGTAAGTGTCACACAAGCACACAGTGTGATATATTTAAATAAGCAAGTCACAGCTGCAGAAAATAACAACTGGAATGGAGACATGGCCAGTGTTTTTCATTTCCGTTTTGATTAGTTTTTAGTGGCTACAACAACACAGTTTTAATTCATTGGTAAAGTTTTTACAACTGGAACTGAACATTATCTAGAGACTAAACAAGGCCTCATTATGTTAAATGAGATTTTTTTGTCAAGTGTACTATAAAGTATGTCCAAACCAGCAGTGTTAGTTTTGAAATAATGCTTTTGTGGGTGGAGCATTGATGTGGACCAATTGTGTGATCACGTGATTAAGTTGCAGGCAGCATTACAACAGATTTTGGTAAAGATACAGCAGGGGGAAGTTGAGAAGTACTGAAAGACAGTTTGTTTTGACTGGCCATTAAGCAGTGTATGACACATTACTGTAATTAAGAGTTTCATCTACGTCCCATAGAAGACTAAATAGTAGTATTTAGAAGAAAATGTAAGTCTCTCTATTGGTTTTTGTTTTGTTCTGTTTTCTGGTGCTTATATGTCATCGCTGCTCAGCATTTTGTAAGCTGACTGTTCAAAAGCTGTGTCAGAATCATCATGACTGAAAATGTTGTTTTTCGTCATTGTTTTACTTTGGTTTGCATGAAATCGTCTTGTATATAATCTGCTGGGATTACAAATGTCTTCCATTTGTTCATACTGGTGCTTTAGACAGTAACTCTTTAAAGTTTGCTGTTATAATGCCTAGTACTGAAGAATGACATAGAGTCTGACATAAAATGTCATTCATATAGGTGTAAATGATTAAAATGTTCAATTTCAATATTTTGCATTACATCTTGCATCATTTCCAATGTGTCTTTCAATATGCAGCATTATAACAGACTCCCTCCCTTAAACAAAGCGTTACTGTCTTGATCTCTTTTTGTTATTCTGTCTTTGTATAGAAAAGTGTACCTCTCCTTGTCATGTGTACTATGACAGCTTTATCTGAGATGGAGTCTGAAGATGTCGCTATTTCTCTGTCCACTGTATGTTGCGCTGAGTGGAAAGTGCTTGTGAATAAACCCTGATCTGTCTCTTCCTCTCAGTACCGCACCTATGACCCATGTAAGCAGCTCTGGTGTGCTCATCCAGACAACCATCTCTTCTGCAAGACCAAGAAAGGACCTCCTATTGATGGCACAATGTGTGGGGATGGCAAGGTACTGTTAAATAGCAACACATACAGTATACCCTGCCCATCAAGCATAGGGTTGTCTACTTACAGTTTATATGTTATTTTATTTTTTTCATTTTTGTTTATAATTGTTTTTTTTTAAGTAAATGAAATGATTATTATTATATACAGTTATTACAGTTATGTATTACAGTTATATGATTATATTTATTACACATAAAAGGATTTATTTCAAACCTTTTTTGTTTTTATTCTGATCTGTATGGCTTATAGCTTATGAACTGGCTGGCCAGTCAAGCACAATATTATGGCCGGTAAACCAAACCATTTGGTAGTAGTTTTGGCACTGTGGGAAGGTAGTAAAAGGAAATTGGCATTTAGACATGAAGTGCCCTAAAATCTGCTGGTAAATGGCTGTGTTGACTTTGGACTTGATAAAACGCAATGAACCAACACCAGCTGACAACATGGCTACTCAAACAATCACAGACTACAGAAACTTCACACTGGACTTCAGACACCTTAGATTCTGTGCCTCTTCACTATTCCTCCTGGCTCTAGGACCTTGATTTCCAAATGAAATTCAAATTGACTTTCATCTGAAAAGAGGATTTTGGACCACTGAGCAATAGTTCAGTTTTTTAAATCACTTTTGATGTTGTCTTTTATATATATAATTTAAAATTTTTTTATACTAAATTATGAAAAAATGAACATTTTCAAATGTTTTCATGTATGACTGTGCTTGAATGCTAGTGACAGCCCTAAGTTGCAATGAACTGTCATTAGTTTGCTTTTAGGGGATTGTGGGTGGGAGGTTATTGATTACCCCTTTTAATTATTACTTTTGATCAAAATCATATAAATGCAAATATAACTTTTATTCCATGTCCAGTCCATATTATGTAAGTCTTAAGAGAGAATGTACTTTAACTTATTTTGCCGGTGTATGTCTTTCTCTTAGCACTGTTTCAAAGGCCACTGTGTGTGGCTGACCCCTGACATAATAAAGCAGGATGGAAACTGGGGTATGTGGAGTGAATTCGGTGCCTGCTCTCGGCCCTGTGGAAGAGGACTGAAGTTCCGCACCCGGGCCTGTGACAATCCGCGGTGAGACCAAATATCATATATTGTATGACGTTATAAAATGGCTGAAGTGTAGAAGGACCATGCCTGAAGCCCCTCCTTCCAATTTTATGTCCTATTAATTCCCATTTCCATAGTTTTCACACCCAACACCACACTGTCTCCTTCATAGTTTGGGTCTCCATTCATTAGGGGCGTTAGCACAAATATACATAATAACTATATAATATTATTTGCCAAAACAGATATCTCCATTTTTGTTCAGTTTTTTGAGTTCCTGATCTAATTTGAAAATGCATGTTGGTAAATTCTAAATTTCATTACTATACCAAAGGAAATGGCCCAAACTAACTGTTTCCATTGAATTTCATTAAAAGTAAGTTTTTCTTCTGCTGTAAAGTTATCATTTTGGAGAATGTCTGTTACAAACAAACTCTTCATGAGTTCTCTATTCTCTTCTCGTTCAGTTGTGCTGTAAGTATGGTCCTATCTACACTAAGAAAACGAAATACTACAAAGGTTGTTGCTGGGGCTGCACCTTATTGAGGTACAATAGAGTTAATTTCCATTGTACCCATGGTTTTTGTACCAGTTAAGGTACTATTTTTTACCAAAAGAGGCTAAAATGTACCTTTGAGGGTACATTTATGAAAAGTGTACCTGTAAGTACAAAACAGTACTTATACCATACCTCTGTTTTTAGTGTGTAGTCAATAAAAGTTTAGGTGTGCTTGAATTGAATGTATGAAATTACATATTTTTTTAAAATATTTGGATCAAAAGGTTTATGCTTAAATGTTTGAAATTAGCTTTATTTTTGCTCCTAATGTGTTATTTGATAGAGTTCATATGTTCACTAACATTCTAGAATGATGTAAAAATAAGGAACACCATCATATGAGTAGGTGTATCTGATGTTTTTGCCATATACCACTGTCAACCAAAATAGATACATTTGAAAGTGTCTTGTGATTCTGTTTGTACACAGGCTGTCTCAAAAACAGGGAAACACCCATATAAAATGAAAAATGTTTGACCAATTGTGACCCAGTTTCAGATGCAAGCTGTGGGGGAACAGGGAAGATTGTTAGGCCTTGTCACCAAATAGCAGCCATCTTGAATGCCGCCATCTTGGATTGAACTTCACTTATACAAAATGGAATTTAGGTGTACGACACAAGAAACGGGTAGAATTTCACTAGAAAAACAGTGGTGTGCTTCTTGTAACGGTATTAATTTTCATGATAAAACAGTGATTTAATGTGAAACCAGAAAATTGACCATAATAAGGCTACATAATGTACTTAATATGCTGTCTAACATGTTCAAGTGTAAAAATTCTATTTTTTTTATTCCTGGTGAACTTTCACTAAAACATCTGGCTAAAAGGTAGCAACAACATCAATAATTCTGTCTTTAAGGTTAACATCCTGTGTCTTCACAGAGTTAACAAGTATTGAATATGACCTCACATACAGAAATTCAAAGGGCTTAAACAAGAAGAACATGCTGGCTACTACCAATCAATTTTTGCAAACTTCACTTCAACTGTACTGAAGAAAAATTTGTGTTTTTACATGAACAAAGTTACACTGACATTAAGAATGCAATTTTTTTTGTGGTGAAATTATCCACCAGTCTTATGTCATACACCTATTTTTTCATTTGTAAAATGTATGTAAAAGTTGAATCCAAGACTGCAATGTTCATGATGACTGCCATGTTGCCCCTTCTGCCACAACTTGTGTCTGAAATCAGATCACCATCTGCAAAACCATTTTGTATGAGTCTTTGAGACACTGTTGATTCTTTACTGTACAGATGCTTTACACATCAGTTGGAAAGCATAACCATTACATGGATCATTAGATTAGGATGTTTGTGTACATTCAGATCTCATTGTTGTCATATGCTTCTGTGTTCTTTCATTCCCTCCTGTAGTCCTGCTAATGGCGGACGTCCTTGCTCTGGCTCCAATTACCAGTTCCAAGTATGTAATGCTCAGGAGTGTGAGGACCCTAATAAGGACTACAGGGCTGAGCAGTGCAGCATGATGGACAACAAATTTGAATACCACAACTCCAGACATCACTGGCTGCCTCACGAACACCCTGACCGTGAGTGCCTTCAGAAACCAAACTACTAAAAATCTTCAACAGTAGAGTTGGATAATATTGACTGTTCAAACTCACTCATTATTTCATACAATGACAATGTTATCTTTCATATTCAGTTGTGATCATTAAAAACAAGTACAGCCTATGGAGTCAAGCAACATGGACGTAATCAAAACAGCAGATAAAAATCAACATTTACACTTGGTCTATGAACATAAGGTAGCAGATACTACAAATGCAATATAATACAATCTACATTGATATATAATACAGAAGAGGCCACATATCACAGTACAGACACTACAGACTCTATGTCACACTATACAGACATTACAGATGGCTTACAGGACAGTTCAAATACTATAGACAATACAGGACAGACAGAACAACATACACTACAGCATCTACTACATACACTGTAGACATCAGACAGACACTACAAATAGCAATACTACTCTTTATTTATATTACTGTTATTTTCCTTCTATCTAAATCTGTCTCTCAGTCAGCTGTTGTGAATTATGCTGAGTGGAGAGGTGAAAATATGATTATGTTTGAGCTGCCAGTTCTAATCTCAGCTTTTTTCTACATCTACTTCCTCTCTGCATGATTTCATTGAACAGGCTGTGCGTGTCACATGTGTAGTCTTCAGAGAGTCATCGGTCCCTCGGCCATTATCCCAGGTCATATGACCACAATAGAAATGGTCACACTCTATTTCACATCAGCTGGAAAGAGCATAACATGTCAGATCAAAAACAGCAGGGAAGAATGACTGGACTTTAGAAGTTAGCTGGATCCTGTTATCCAAGGAAATGTACAGATTCCTGACCAGTTGACATATTGACACCAGATGAATTTTGCAGAGAGAGAATCGCTAGTTCTGTTTTTCACTGTTCAAATGGTCAAAACATTGTCTGTCACAGTACAAAACACAATAATGGCCCAAAATTAATATTTTCATTGCCATGACCTAACACAAAATAAACAAACATCACATACATGAGTATATTTAATAGCCAAAATAACATCATCCTTCCCTTTTTATATAGCAGCATACAAAGTAGTACTAGAACATTGTATATGCATGTACAATTTATAAAACACTTTGTGTTTTCATTTTTACCATTACAGTCATACATCACATTTTTTTTATATTTGCATTTACATTAAAAGGGTAAGTTGGCATATTTAAGTACATTCAAATACATTTTCATTACACATAAAGTGACATATTTCAGACCTTTTTTATTTCATTCTGCTCAGTATGACTTATAGCTCAAGGAAATCAGAAATCCAGAATCTCACATATTAGAATATTTCATTTGGAGTTTGTGTATAAATACTGTGTACAGTACATCTTGGACTACAACTGTTGCATTCCTAATTTCAAACCACTCCTGAACCAGAGACAACATCAGTAGTGTTAAATACTTTATCATACCAAATTGTTTTAATGATATGCAGGCCTGCCAGTAACTGCAGTGAACATATACTCACAAATTAAATGAAGTTGACCAAAGCATGAAATACCTTGGGTTCATACTGTCTGATTTTTTGTATTAAATTATGAACAAAAATGTGCTAACTTCTATTTAGAGACTACTATTGTTTTTCAAAAGATCAGTACTGTCCAGACTATGATCTGCTCTGTTTGTCTTTATGGATGTGAAAGCTGGACAATAAAAAGCTGGACAGGAAGAATAAGAATACCTTTGACCTTTGGTGTTGCAGAAGAATTAAGAGAACCTTGGACAGCAAGCAAAACAAAAAATGGATCCTCAAATCAAAGCTCAGCTTTCACTAGAAGTCCAGATAACTAAACAGAAGGTTTCTTATTTTAGACACATTACAAGAAGAACCAGTTAACTAGGGCAGACTGTTATACTAGAACAGTTGAAGGTAGAAGGGAAATATGACCAGTTACAAGATGGATTGATATAATCAGAGGAATCTTAAATGAGCCATTAAGGAACCATTAAGGAGAAAAACACTCAATATGATCACCAGTAGTCAGATTGGATTTGATGGCATAAAAATAACTATTATAAATAAGTTCAAATCCAAAAACTGCATTTCATCTTGCACTTAAGTCATCTTACTTTCTTTACTTATATAGTGTTGTAGTCATTTGTGTGTTTACCATTTAACATCTTAAATATGGACACCATAAAATGATGAGATTGACCTATTTCTTTGGCCCTAATTCTATGGACCTTGTTGGACCCCAGAGGAGCTCAACACAGCTTTAAGTTTAGAGCCTCAGCTGCTCTTTGTAAATGTTCTTCTGTTTTTGTCATTGATTTGGTGTTCATTGGAGATTGTATTGGAATCAATAATATTGCTCTGCAATATTGCTCAATTCCCAGAGCCAAGCTGAATTGACACTGAAAAGCCAAAGAAACTGATACACAGTAAATTTGTCAGTGTTAAATCAACACCATTAGAGTTAAATTAACACTGAGGGTGTCAAAATGTAACACTCTCAGTGTTAATTTAACTCTAATAGTGTTGATTTAATACTGACAGATTTACTGTGTATGTACTCCATCCTGTATTTTGTTTCAACACACTATCATATCACATTAAGTCATATGATGACATTTGGATGCACTAGATAATTAATGCAGGTGTTGACTTTAACCATATCTCCAAACTTATTGTGTATTATCATCTGTCTTGTTAGATAGAGTTTGCTTTTATTCTATGGCGAGTAATTACAAATGTGCCAAGTCCAGCTGTATACATACACTATGAGTCAAAAATTGTAGACACATCAGATTCCATTTTTAAAATAATCCTGAAGGCATTTGATTTAAGCACTTAAGCACTTATATATAACTATTTAAGTTAAATATTATATAAGATAAAAAATAAGCTATTAATAAAGTTGCCCTAGTGAAGACAAACTGATGCTGGTGTTTATGTATGGATTTATTTCAAATCAATCAATTTAAAATGAAAAAACGTTCTCAAAGCAGCTATCCAAGTGGTTTTCTGCATCTGTGGTGAAACTGGCCCCTTGTGAAATACACTATATGTTCACATATTTGTGGACATTCAGCTACTTTAAGTTGCACCCATTGCTGACACAGATTGTAGAGCAGCTCGTAGAGTGAGTTATTTCAATAAAATCAGGTTAAACACTTTTTTAATATTCTAGGTGTCCCAATATTTTGTCTTCACTATTATTTTATGTTGAAAACAGTAGAAGTCATTCTGCGTGTCCAGACTTTTGATACTGAATGGATCATGAATCTAACCTCTGTTCTACATATGTATAGGTACATGTTCTTTTTATCTTATCTCAATAATTCTGTTTTCTGTTCTGTCCTCTAGCTAAACAGCGCTGCAGCTTGTATTGCCAATCCAAAGAGAGTAGAGTTGTAGTCAACATGCAGGAACTGGTGGAACCGGGCATTCGCTGCTCCTATAAAGACCCATACAGTGTGTGTGTGTATGGGGACTGTGAGGTGAGACTCTGATAAAAACCCCTACTGTGTGTGTGTGTGTGTGTGTGTAAGTGGTGTTTGCTGACAGTGTTTCTCTCTCTTCAGAAAGTAGGCTGTGATAATGTGGTTGGCTCTGGACTTCAGGAGGACAAATGTGGTGTGTGTGGAGGGGACGGCACCAAATGCAAAATGAACAAATTCAACTTCACATTCGGCGATAAAAAAGGCATGGCTCTTTTCATATACCAGTACATTTTCAAAAAATTTAATATTATGAAAAAAAATTTTTGTGTTCATAAATTAATTTAAAAACTAGACTGTCAGATATTTTATATTCATTACATGTAAAGTGACATTTTTCAAGCATTTTTTTAAATGTTGATACTATTTGAACAGTAACTTACTCAAATTCTGAATGAAATATTCTAATATTCTGGGTTTCTAATTTAATGAGCTATAAGCCATTCTGATCAACAGTAAAAAAAAAAAAACATGAAATCTTTATGACTAAATTACTTTTTAAAATTTAAATATGAACAAATATGAATTTTCATTATATAAATTTTTTATCTGTGATTGTAAATATGTCAAGTGAGGTTAATTAGGATTGAAGCTAAAGTATTTCTATCTCTAGGAGCAGGATTATTGACCACTGACCTATATTAGATTAGATTAGATTCAACTTTATTGTTATTACACTTGTACAAGTACATGGCAAAAAAAAGTAGTTTAGCATCTAAACAGAAGTGCAATAAGCAGCCAGTGCAGGATGTAGATATATACAGTATATACTAAATATACATTGTAGAGGTGTTTTAGATTAATTGTAAATATACACATGAATATATTATAGAGGTATTGTAAACTATTGTAAAATATACATATACTGTATGTGTATTCTATAGATATTATAGACATAATATATACATGTTGTACAGAATACTATAAACATGACACACAGATATAATCGAATATACTATAAACATGATGTACTGTACTGTAATGACTTGCGATCTACGATAGTGCAGTTCCCATACCAAACTGTAATACAGCTGGTTAGGATGCTTTCTATCGCACAGCGGTAAAAGTTCACTAGGATGGCTGAAGACAGGTGTGGTCTCCTTAGTGCCCTCAGGTAAAAGAGGTGCTGGTGAGCTTTCTTGACCAGGCTGGAGGTGTTGGTGGTCCAGGACAGGTCCTCCGAGATGTGTATTCCCAGGAACTTGAAGCTGGTAACACGTTCAACAACCATCCCACTGATGTAGATGGGGTTGTGCATGTTGCTTTTCTTTTTCCTGAAGTCTATGATGAAGTTTTTTTTGTTTTTCTCATGTTAAGGTGCAGGTTAGTGTACTATGTGGAGCACAGCATGTGACAAGGTGCTCTATTTCCTCTCTGTGAGGCCAATCACTGTGGTATCATTGGCAAACTTGATTATGGAATTTGATTCATGAACAGTCCTGCAGTCGTGAGTGAAAAGGGAATAGAGGAATGGACTCAGCACACAGCCCTGTGGTACACCTGTGTTGAGTCAGATGGTGGTGGAGTGGATACAGCCTGATCAAACATGCTGAGGTCTGTTGGTCAGAAAGTTTTTAATCCAATGACAGAGGGTGGAGTTAATGCCCAGGTCACCAAGTTTGATCTAAAATCAACAAATAGCATATTTGTGTATGTGTTGTTGTCCAGGTGTGATGCACAGAATGCAGCGCCATGGCAACTGCATCTTCTGTGCTCTTATTGCTGCGATATGCAAACTGATGTAACTTCAGTGTGGGTGGGAGGCAATCTAATCACCCAAAACACTTCATGAGGATGGTGCTACAGGGCATGTCAAATTGGAGTGTTTCGGCACTGGTATGATGGACATGGATTTGAAGCATGTTGACATAGCTGCCTGCGCAAGGGACACTTTGAACATCTCCATGAAGACACCAGTAAGCTGCTCCGCACATGCTTTCAGCATGTGCCTGGGGATGCCATCTGGGCCCGCAGCTTTGTGCATTGGATCAGACATCTGTAGTGGTGAGTGACTGGAGGACTGCAGGTCTGCTGTTGGTAGCCGTCGCCCTGTTGCCTTTGTCAAAGCGGGCATAAAAGTAATTTACCTTGTTCAGAAAGAAAACGTCTGCAAGGAGATATCTGGAAGGAAATTGTCAACAAAAGCAGCAGCAACAACAGCTGTATTATTATTGTATTTTGACATTCATGGCCATTGTGAAAGACTGTTGTGTATTGCACGTGACACTTAGAAGCGCATCATGTGCCACAGTTATCACTTTTGGTGTGAAGTAATGAGAAATGGACATAAGTGTTAATGTCTTTGCGAGTCTGAGGCACAATGTGGTACTTTATACTGTTCTAAAACTCGAAAAGACACACTTGATATTACTCAGGTCTAAAGGAGAAATATCTGAGCAGCAGAAGAATTAAAATAAGTCTAATTTGTGTTTCCATCTTATCTCACTGCTTTCTGTGAACAACTGCTCAGATGTTAAGATCTCTGCCCTGTCCCAGCCCTACCTTTGTCTCATCATGTGCTCATTTGTTTACATTTCCCCATGTGCTGTCTCTGTCCATCTGCTCTGATTGTTTACATTCTCCACGTGTTTGTCTGTTTGCATCTGTCCTTTCTGGTTAATGTTCAGCACCTGTCTCATCTGATCCCACAGCCCTGCTTTTTCATTCTCCTTTTTAATTAAGTGTGTTATTTAAGCTTCCTTATGTTTCTGAGTCCTTCATCAGTCATTAATTGTTAGTGAATGTTGGTGGAAGTTTTTTATGTCAGTAGATGTGAATGTTTGTCTAAATCGCATTATGGTCATCTCCACGTTTACGTTTTATGAGCCTCAGTTTTGTGAATAAATCTATGTTTGGATCCCACATCTACATCCTGAATCCTCCATACCCTCGATGCTCATTACAATCTCCTTATTTGTTTTTTCTCTCCTATCATAAGGGCAGTATATTACAATAATTAATATTAATAATGAATATTACTAAGAATATATTTTTTTATTGAAATAAAATACAATAAAAATTCCTTCAATATGAAATTTCTTCCACAACCTAAAAACAAAAGCTTGATCACCTTCAGCAGTGGTTACCAAACATACTTATGGAGATCAACCCTCTTGCATGTTTCACCTCCAACACAAATATAATACACTTCATTCAGCTAATAATGAACTTCTGAAGAGTGTTTCTAATACGTAAAATAATGTAATATCGTGAAATTATTTATTCAAAATTTAATCCTGAAAGATAAGCTCATGTATTTTATATTAATTACATATAAAGTTACATTTTTACTTTTCCATTTTTGTTTTAATGTTGATGAATATGGCTTATTGGTCATGACAATAAATCAGAAATCCAGAATCTCAAATTATTAGAATAACTGCCACATTAATAATATCAATCATTCATGAGCCAGACACATCAGAAGTGTCTTACCTGGGCTAAGGATAAAAGGAACTGGACTGTTGCTCAGTGGTCCAAAGTCCAAATTTGAAATGAAATTCAAATTTGCATGTCAAATGGAAATCAAGGTCCTAGAGTCTGGCAGATGATTGGACAGGTACAGAATCTGAGGTGTCTGAAGTTCACGTTGAAGTTTCTGCAGTCTGTGATGGTTTGTGGTTACCTGTCATCTGCTAGTGTTGGTCCACTGTGTTTTATCCAAGTCCACACATCCATTTACCAGGAGCTTTTAGAACACTTCATGTTTTTCTGCAGACAAGCTTTATGAAGATGCCAATGTCCTTTTCTAGCAAGACTTACATAGCACTTGCCCACAGTGACAAAACTACTACCAAAACTTTTTTTGACCATAATACTGTGCTTCACACTGATCTAAGCCATACTGATGAATGTTTAAAAAATATATATATTGAAATATGTCTTTAATGTATGACTGTAAACGGGTTAGTCAATTAGGACTGAAGAAGAAGTCTGTATATTTCCAGGGTTAGTGACCTCTGGCTTACAGTATGCCATATAAATAAGTCTAGGTCACATAATCTGTTATAGTATTTTGTTTAAGTAGTATTTTATAAGCATTCTTTCTGTGTTTTTCCTAAGGTCCTCTGTTTGTGTAGGTTTTGTTCAGTAAATGTTTTACTACAGTAATCTATTTGTTTGAACTGTAGGTGTTATTAAAGTGATTGAAATTCCTAGAGGGGCGAGACATCTGCTGATCCAGGAAAATGGAACATCTCACATTTTGGGTAAGATCTACGTACAGTATATACATCCAATGTTGAAATACACTATATGACCAAATGTTTGTGGACACTTGTTATAATGATTGCATTCAGTTACATAAAGTTGCACTCATAGCTTGTCTAGTTCCTGTAAGGAAGTATTGCCAATAGAATACAACTCTCTGGACCAGATATACATGAACCTATTGGCACCATGTGTAATACCAAGGATGGGCTATAGGGGAAAAAAGCCCCCCAGCATTAAGCTGTGGAGCAGTGGAAATATGTTTTCTGGAATGATGGTTCTCCATCCAGTACTTTTAGAATGAGCTGGGGAGTTAGTGATACGGTGTGGTGGAGATCAATCATCCAGCATCCTGACCTCACTAATGCTCCTCACTGAATGCAATCAGATCCTCACAGCAGTGCTCCAAAATCAGAAAGAAAGTCTTCCCTGGACAGTAGAGACAGTTACTCTAATAAAAGCAGGATAAACTCTTTTAATGCCCTGTTAGAAACAACAATAAATAGGTGTAGCAGTAGATTTCCCAATGTTTTTGTATAATGTACCATGATAAACGCACATACTTTTCATATTTCTCAGACGAGCATTTCATATTTAAAAGTACATTTAACAGTACATAAGGTCAGGATCTTACTAATGCTTGTTGCTTAATGTAGTCAGATCCTCACAATGCTCCAGTATCTAGTAAAAAGTGTTACCTGGACAGTAGAAACAGTTACTCCAGCACAAACAATGATAAACTCTTTATTATACCACAGTGAATGAGCAAGTGTACCAGTATGTTTTGACCATATACATGGATTGAACAGGAACATGTTTTCAGAATTTAATAAACTGTTTTAGTGCTTATTGCTGAGTAACTGTGTGTGTGTGTGTGTGTGTGTGTGTGTGTAGCTGTGAAGAACAAAGCTTCTAGTGATTTCTTCCTGAACTCTCATGAAGATTACCCAGAGACACGTTCCGTCATCGAGAAAGGGATAGAGTGGGAATATGAGAACAAGAACAATAAGGATACCATTCAGACAAGTGGACCCCTGAAAAACGATGTCGTTATAATGGTAAATACACTAACAACAACACACACACAGCAATGGTCTTATTGGGTGCAGCCTGAAGTTAGAGATGTGGGCGTCAGACAAAAGAGGTCACTGGTTCAATCTCCCTGCACAGAAGGACACAGCTATTGTGTATTGAGCAAGACTCCTTACCTTCAGCTGCTTCTTTGGTGCTGTGATATGGCTGCCCACCACTACAGACACTTGTGCGCTTATTGCCCCCTAGTGTACATAGATGGGAGGTGGAGGTGTGTAGCACTGGCTTAGTTCTTTTTCTTACTGTAAAATACAGGAAACTTGCCCTAAAATGTGCAGTCACACTGGGTTTTTGTCCATGAGTTTCATGAGCGATGCGATCATCCATCCATTCATCCATCCATTATCTTCCACTTAATACTATTCAGGGTCATGGTGAGTCCTCTACCCCTTCACCAGATGCAGGGCAGGGCATTACCCACTATCCTAGCTAAGCTGAGGACATGGCTGAGCGAAATCATATTTATTTTAATATAATTTGCTGAGACAGGCAAATTTCGCATTGATGACTTCCGGTTGAATTTATTTTGCCTGTGAACTTTTGTGTCAAGTTCAACTTTGACATGTGAATTCTAATTTCTGTCCAGTAATGCTGCTGCTCTGGATGTGTGACCTCTGACATGCTCTGTACAGTATCTGCTCTCTCTGAGCCAACATGGAGGAAATGCTGAATGTTGTGGCTTCATATCAGAGAGATATTTTACAGCTCTTTGCATGCGGGTTACAAAATACAGCACAAGCAAGAGGCATTGTGGAACACTATCAGTTAGGAGGTGGGATTAGATGATAATTAGCATTTCTTCTGGGGTTTTAGTAGTTTTGATAGTAGCACTCTTTAGAGCCACCCCAAAATGGAGGACAGTTTACGCTGCTGATTTCTGGCCATGCTCATTTTACGAGGTAAGGCGAAATGCAAAACCCCAGTGTGACCAGGACTTTATTTTGACATAAACTCAAGATACTTAAGTCCTATGTTCAGATTTAACTTCTGTGTATTATTAAGCTTAATTGCCTAAAAGTGATCAGACTGCAGGAAGTGGGGGTGTGTGGTGGAATTTATTTGTATTAAATTATTTTGTCAGACTGTGTTCAAGGGCATCATAATGAAGAATTTTTGTTTACGGTTTACTCTACAAGAGAAATCTAAGTATAACATCAAAGTAAAGACAATCTAAACTGGGTATCTAATGATGTCAATGGTGCAAGTGTATTATAGAGGCATCAGTGAATTAAAACAAAAACTGCTTTTATAGTCACCCTTACTGAAGTTAATTTGTTTAACTCTTTTATATTTGTTCAAACTTTGTTAGGCTGATGATGATATAATGTTTTACAATAAGCTGTGGTTCTATTGTCTGGATGGAGAATCAAACCCCAGTCTGCTGTCTGGAGAGTAGTGGGTTTTAGACTACACTGTACCAGTAACAACATGTCTCTACAAATATGTAATAAATATTTTAAGAATTAAGATTACTTTTAGAATCTTGTTGACATGCTGTTCATCAGACCACTTGACAGTGTTATCATAGTAACATTATCCTATTCAAATCATTTGATAAGTGCAGAAAATCAGATTTTTCTCTGAAATCCATTCAACGTGTTTACATAAAGTTAGATTATCAAATAATTCAAAACTCCAGATCTAAATGAGCTAGATAAAAATGACATTTCTGCTTTACAGCCACAGAAAAAAAGAAGCATGTGACATAAATGTAACATTCCTTTTGTAGTCTTTCGTAAACAAAGACCCACTTTAATAGAAAATATTTTTTTAGAATTTTGAATAGTCTGAGTCAAGCTTTTTTGAATTAACATTTACTTATTTATTATTTATTAATATTACTTCATTTCCTCAACCTTGTAGAGTTTCAGCATCTCTCCAAAAGTATGACTGAGAATAATGATTTAAATCTGAGTGTAAGGGTACACATGCACTGAGAAGTTCTATTATTAAGCTAAAATCTAACTCTCAGATTTAATCAGATTTCTAAGCCTTAATCCAAACTCAGAAATTGGAGTATGATGTTTACATGACTGTATGAATAATTCGATAAGTGCAGAAATTTGATCATGATTAGCTTATTAAGTGGATGTTAGACACATTGATTCTCTTGTTTTTACATTGAAGTTAGTGGTTATCAGAGTTTTCCTCCCCATGGCACACTGATGTTTAACTCCTTATCTTGATACACTACACATAACCAATAGATTACCTCCATAATCTGATTAGACTATGGGTTGCTATTGAAAGCGCATCTGTCAAATTTAACGTGAAGTCACCCTAATATTGGGTGAAAATTCAGTAAGCGTGGCTACAAAAGCAGCTGTTTTTATGGTGCTTTCATTACAATGCTTTTGACTTAGCAGTGCATAAAGGAAAAAAGACTTAAGCTATATTGGGTTTGGATTAGTACATCGGGTGACATCTGTATCTCTCCCTGGTAGAGTATGGGGACCAAGTAGATCAAGTTCATCCTGGCATGTTAAAAAAACTAAATACAGCTAGAAGCAGCAATCAAAAATCTTTTATTTTCCAATGATGACATCTGACTGGAAATTTACAGAGATTTGTGTCAGACAAGACTAAAACAATCAGACAAGCCCTGAATTACCTAAAAACAGTAGATAATTAAGTCTATATTATTCAGAGCAGGGGTAAACACAGACATGGTGGGTCCAGATATAAATAAAATCAGAGGTGTTCATGTAGAAGGAGGACCATAGAAGCACCATGTACATACAATCCAATTTGAATAGGGCTTTAAATTCCCTTTTTTGCTCTATTTGTTATATTCAGAATCAGTATTACTTGCCAGACTTATGAGATATTTGATGTGACATTTTGTGACGCACATGGTTAAAAGGTATATAATTACATGATAATACAAAAAAACATTAGCTCATGACTTAGGGTCCACTCCTGTGGAACACTTTTCGGATCAGTGAAGCCCCACCATGGCCCTGCCCTTACCCCAGTGTTCCATATGTCTCCGTTTATCTGCGTGCAGTATATACAGTAGTGCTTGTTTTGTGTTTGTTCTTTCAGAAATCTTATATATGTGTTTGCATGTAATTCTAAACTTTATTTCTCTTGTTAGTACTTGTTCCTTGTTTTCTAAGCCAGTTCCAGTGTTTGACCTTAGCTCTTTTTAGTTTGTTTATACACTTGGATTGACCTGCATTATACCTGGCTGCCTGTGTTTTGACCCCTGCGTCAGACATTAATTAGGATTCTAGGATTTTCACTAATAAGACTCTCACCTTCATCTTACCTCACCTCACTCATTATAGAGGCACCTTGTGGAATGTGATACAAACTGTCTAGAACATTGTGTAAGTGTTAATGAGAACAGTTTTCTGCAGTACAAGGATCTACTCAGTGCAGAGAAATAATACTGTGCATAGTGAAAGGTTTGGTAACACATACTATAAATCTGTTGTTTATAATTAATTGTGATATGATGCAATATAGTGATATGCAATATAATGCATATTTAACTGCTTCTATAATTATTGGTGTAACCAGCTTCACAAAGTTTTATAACAGGCCTCTCAGGATGAAAATCACAAGGTCACATAATATCTAATGAAACCTTATAAACTGTCTTTGCAGATATTAGTAAAAGTGTTTACATTTTCAGCTCTATGAAGTAGTTTGCATTAATACATATAAAGACTTATAAGGCCTTATAAATGCTCTTCAGTGTGAAATCATCTTAAGTACTCGACTAGTCCCAGCACAACACACACTAACACACCACCACTGCAGTGCTGAGAATGATCCACCACCCAAATAATACCTGCTCTGTGGTGGTCCTGGGGGTCCTGACTATTGAAGAACAGGATGAATGGAGGCTACCCAAGTATACTGAGAAACACTGCACTACAGAGTTCTACAATATAAGCTACCCTGAAAAAAATGTTTTGATTCACCTGCAACTTCAGCTACTTCCTATCTTTGACATGCACAAATGCAATCACTTTTTTTGACAGTCATTAACATCTGCTTAGAAACCCATTTTCCAGACATCGAACAAGACAAACACCACATTTTACCCCCTCTTCTCAATCTATGAATCCTGTCACACACACACACACCACATGCAGAATATGTATAGTGCCATGACTATCCATCCATCCATCCATAGTTAACAGAATTCCCAAACCGACGAAAATTTTCGTCATGATATTAGGGTGTCTGCAGGGTCTCTCCCTCTCTTAATCCCCTGCGCAGGAATGTGACACATTCACACCTCGCTGTGCTGCTTGTTGTTATGCAAAACAGTAATTTAGAATAAAATGTAATTTCAGTGTAGACTGTCACTGCTTGTACATACTCTGTATGTAATATCATAAATTCTATTTTATTTTATATGAATGGGATGGTAAAGTCACTGCCGGCCGCTTCTCGCGCTTCACACGCTATTTCAAACCTGCTGTACTGTATACGCAGGAAACTTCTAAGTAACATCTTATATATTATACATCTTATTATTCTTCTGCA